>JAQJVL010005682.1:0-27500 GCA_035578905.1 Stictocephala bisonia | reverse complement strand
AATGTGCAATTGGTCAGAAACAATTTGAATTGCTTTTGTATTTAGGTTACTAAGCTGATTGCATTCATGTTCTAATGTACGATGTATTGTAATAGATTATAAATGTTTGAGCCAGTTTATAAAGTCAGTTTCACCAATGCAATTGATTTTGTTACATTTGAAAAAGATTGTTTCTTAATAACACGTTAGACCTATCGTAAATCTGCTGCGTGGGTAGTAGAAATTTACTGTAGATAACTTTTATCAGTTTAAAGTTAGTTTTAGCCTAATTATGAAAAACACTGATACTAATTAACCAGTATCACGCATTAATGTAGAACGCTTGTTTTAGTATCGATAGGAGGTTGACAAAGACCATTATTAACAACTAGTTCTTCCGGTGTCAACCGCGTCAAAGGACTATTTACAATATATACAGTTCCAGACGTTTCGCCCATGCTACGATGTAGCATCCTCAGTGGTTAGGCTGAGACTGAAGGTCAGCAGTCGTTCTGCCCAATATATAGCGATGGCGCAGCTGTCATGTGTCACGTAGGCCAACTGACCCGAGTCTGAGATCACGTACGCACAGTTCTTGTAGTAAGAACATCACACGGAAGATAGATGGATCAATAGGCCATGCAGTATACCGCAAACCAACCCATACAAACAGATATCTGAATGCTGCCTCACATCACCATCCATCCCAGAAAAATTCCGTCATAAATACCCTTATAAACAGAGCAATCCACATATCGGACAAAGAAAGTTGGAATGGAGAAAAATACTTGCTAAAAACTACATTGAATTGTAATGGATATAACAAGATGGACATCAACAGGGCTTTCAAGAAAAAAATATCTAAATTAAATAAAGAAGCTCAACCAATAGGAAGCCAGCAGACCAATAATAGTTCAGCCAATCAAGATGGAGGACAGCAATCGACCAATGCAAGAAAGCCAATGGCGTATTTACCATATATCAAAGGAACAACAGACAAAATTGGAAGAATTTTAAAGAAGAATGACATTAAGAGAATATTTAGGCCACCGAATAGACTACAAGATTTACTTCCACCTTATAAAGATAAGATACCTCTATCTACGCCTGGCGTCTATGAAATACCATGTGACTGCGGTTCAGTTTATATAGGAGAAACGAAGAGACAAGTATCAACAAGACTAAAGGAGCATATAAGACATACTAAGAACAAAGATGTCGATAAGTCAGCAGTAGCAGAACATAGTGCCCTTACTAAACATGGAATTTTATTTGACAAGACCAAAGTATTGGCTAACATCCCATTTTATTATCCGAGAAGAGTTAGGGAAGCCATTGAAATATACAAAAGAGGGGATAATTTTACCAAAGAAGATAGCATGAAGTTGCCAAGAACATGGGGACCAGTTCTTAAGAAGTTAAAAATATCATAGCTTACGCGGAAGTGCGTACGTGACCTCAGACTCGGGTCAGTTGGCCTACGTGACACATGACAGCTGCGCCATCGCTATATAATGGGCAGAGCTGACCTTCAGTCTCAGCCTAACCACTGAGGATGCCACATCGTAGCATGGGCGAAACGTCTGGAACTGTATATATTGTAAATAGTCCTTTGACGCGGTTGACACCGGAAGAACTAGTTGTTAATAATGACTCCAGCCGCTTAAGCTTACGAAATAGGACAAAGACCATGTTTACTTACCAACATTTATATGTAATATTAAATATGACATTCCAAAAACAAAATAGAGAATGTAAATAGTAAGGGCACAGCATACGTGAGTTAAGATAAGTTACTAATATACCTCTGAAAGATAGAAAGACTATGAAATGACTTTTGACTAACCCAGTCACCAGCAAAGCCACATTACTTCCTTAAGGGTGTTCGATCGAAAACTATTTTTTTAAATTTTTTAAATAAAATTGTTAGTATTCATGTAAGTAAAAAATGTGTTAGGGAAAAATACTTTAAAAATGTCTTAATTGAGAAATGACTGTCCAAAGTGAACAATTTGGCTTTTTTATGCATAACTTATGAACAAACTCATGAATTATCTGTTTTTTAATATAGTGACAAAAGGTATTGATCAACTTAGTATGTAGTAAATCTAAAAAAAAAAAAAAAAAAAATATTTTGTTTTAAGTATTAACAATTATTTTTCTATAAATGATATTTATCATATTTGGCTAAAATGTAGATTAATTATATATATATAAGTTTATCATCGTAAATATTTGTGATCTCTTAACAATATTTGGTCATACGAAAAGGAATGGCGATAAAAGAACCTAAAAGAGAATGATAATTACAGAACTTGAAACGATCAGTTATTAGAAAGGCAATAACAGCTGACTGTAGCAATCAAATACAGCAGCGTGGTACACAACGGAGCTAGTCCAATTACCAGCCTCTGTATGTCGTTGATTGTCGGAGAACTTGCGGTTACAGAGTAGAACACTCATGGACAAAGCTTTCTGGGACTGCTCAATGTTGGACTTTTATTTGAGGGGAAATAGGGTCAAATGTCTTTATACTGGCTAAATTTATATGTTTGTATTAACAATAAAAATAATAATAATAATAAAAATAGACACAATTAACTGATAAGTGTCACAATTAAGCTTCTAAGTATATGCCATAAGTATAACCATGAATATAAGTTTTGAAGATGGAAACTGTTTAAATAACATGAGCTTAATTTTTTCCTGCCAAAGTAGATTTGGTTCATTTAATAAGACTCGTTAAAATAAGTGTTGTTGAACAGATGAAACAGACTTACTAAGCTTTTACAGAGCTAGGAAACTCATTAAAAATTTATTTTACAAAAGTAATGTAATTTAGTTGTAAAGAATTCGACCCTAACAATAAGCAAGACATGTATTTTAGGTATAAGGAATTCGACCCTAACAATAAGCAAGAGATGTAATTTAGCTGTAAAGAATTCAACCCTATCAATAAGCAAGACATGAAATTTATGTGTGAAGAATTCGACCCTAACAATAAGCAAGAGATGTAATTTAGGTGTAAAGAATTTGACCCTAACAATAAGCAAGAGTGTAATTTAGGTGTAAAGAATTCGACCCTAACAATAAACAAGACATGTAATTTAGGTATATAGAATTCGACCCTAACAATAAGCAAGAGATGTAATTTAGGTGTAAAGAATTCGACCGTACAATAAGCAAGACATTTAATTTAGGTTTAAAGAATTCGACCCTAACAATAAGCAAGAGATGTAATTTAGGTGTAAAGAATTCAAACCTATCAATAAGCAAGACATGAAATGTAGGTGTAAAGAATTCAACCCTATCAATAAGCAAGAAATGTAATTTAGGCGTAAAGAATTCCTCCCAAACAATAAGCAAGAAATGTAATTTAGGTGTAAAGAATTCGATCCTAACAATAAACAAGACATGTAATTTAGGTGTAAAGAATTCGACCCTAACAATAAACAAGAAGTGTAATTTAGGTGTAAAGAATTTTACCCTAACAATAAGCAAGATATGTAATTTAGGTGTAAAGAATTTGACCCTAACAATAAACAAGAGATGTAATTTAGGTGTAAAGAATTCGGCCCTAACAATAAACAAGAGATGTAATTTAGGTGTAAAGAATTTTACCCTAACAATAAGCAAGAGATGTAATTTAGGTATAAAGAATTCGACCCTAACAATAAAAAAGACATGTAATTTAGGTGTAAAGAATTCGAGCCTAACAATAAGCAAGACATGTAATTTAGGTGTAAAGAATTCGACCCTAACAATAAGCAAGACATGTCATTTAAATAATTGGTATTTAAATAAAATGAAAATGGGACACGTATAAAACAATACTGACGAAACCTTTTAAAATAGTCGCAACCATTAGTTGCAACTTACCATAACCGTGCGAATGCGACTCAACATATTCCTTTCTTTACGAGGAAGGATTATTTAAACGATGACGGATATAAGGTCTGATACCAGAAACTTGTTTCGACCGTCAAACATATCCCAAATTAACACCCATTTGGTTTTTTGCAATTCGTTTGAGATATTACTGGGAAGCTAGTCAAAGAGGTGGTTTTCTAGATTTAAGTCGCCCGTCACGTTGTGGGATATCTTACAAAATGGGGAGATTCGGAGAAGATATGGATTTTGTTGCACAGCACTGAAAGCCATGGTAAAGTGGTTGCAATGAGGGATCCGATGATAGCCCTCATCACCTTGTTTAGTGGTATATTAATCTCTCATACATGTGTACAGTTAAGACACACATGAGCAGAATACTCAGCAGTGAAGTAAACCAGGGACAAAGCATTAGTAGGTAAGACTTGTGTGTAGGCTCTCCACAATGATCTAGCAAGCTGCTACACAATGTTAGTACTGGTTCTAACTTTAGTTGATGTCTTCTATGGGTGGATTTTAAAAAGGATATATAAATCTAAATTAACTACCAAGTACTGTGGATGCTCATTGTGTTTCACCGTAATACTACAGAAAAAGATTTTAAATGTTTATTAGCTAGTATACTACTCGGGTGAAAGCAGGTTACTTCTGTGTTAATAAAATCTAAGTATGCCACTTACGTACGTTAAAAGTGTTTTATGTACATATATTTATTTCCAAAAATATCACGATTTCAGAAATCCTTCATCTTGCACACATTATTTCGCATTCAAAAATATAAAAAAACCTTCTGTCATAGAAAAAAAAAAAAAAAAAAAAAAAATCATTTGGCAAATTCTAAAACTTATAAAACTTGTATACTGGCAGTGTTTACAAAAAATAAATTATATCTAATTTAATGTGAATTTGGTTTCTTAAATTAAACAAAATAAAAATTGTGTTTAATAAAGTTATGATTATTGGCTTCTCCAAATACATTTTTACTGATTATCCTATTGGACATAAATAGTCATTCGTCAGGTAAATGTGTATATATTTAAAGCTTTGGTGCTGTAGCAAACATCAAAGCAAGTTAATATGATCTGTGATAACGGACGAAGTTCACCCATATTGAATAAAGATGAATAAAGGGGTCTGAAGTGGTTCCTCGGCTACAGACGAAATCGATACCTTTCGTAGTTGGTGGCCTTCCAAGATATTAACAGCCTTGCTTTATCTATAACACTCGAGTGGGTATTGTCTATCGAATATACTACTTGGCTGACTTAACGTTCTGTCTCGATAAAAAAGTTACATTGAGAACAGAAGATAAAGTTTAAAATTATTTAGCTATAAAGTGTTCTCTCAATTGAAGACAAAACCAATCCCATTTTTTTCCCTAAAATATCAATGACCTCATTCATAGTTTTAAAAATTATGAGCCAATTATTTGGTTGAAATGTTAAATAGGCCCTAAATGTTAGTACAAGTTTAGTTTGGAAGTTACTATGCTAAAGAAAAAAAAACTTCTTCACATGTTTTTAAAACAAAAAAAACTTTTATTTCTTGCATTGCTATGAAGTGTCATGCTGATTTCTCCAGAACTGTTGCTCCTTGTTGACAGAATAATACCCCCATATTCTGTTAATACGAATACTACCACATCCCTGAAGGTACATACACCGTTGGTTAAGGACCACAATCACGACAAACCTCCGAATTCGGTAAAAAAAGGGCAGCCTTGTCCACTGGGTGCAGTCTCATCCACTGGGTGCAGTCTTGTCCACTAGGGGCTGTCTTGTCCATTTGGGGTAGTCTTGTCCACTAGGGACAGTCTTATCTACTAGGGGCCGTCTTGTCCACTGGGGGCAGTCATGTCCACTGGGGGCACTCTTGTCCACTGAGGGCAGTTTTATCCACTGGGGGCAGTCTTGTCCACTGGGTGCAGTCTTGTCCACTGGAGGCACTCTTGTCCACTGGGGGCAGTCTTATCCACAAGGGGTAGTCTTGTGCAGTGGGGCAGTCTTGTCCACTGGGGGCAGTCATGTCCACTGGGGTCAGTCATGTCCAGTGGCGGCAGTCTTGTCTACTGAGGGCAGTCTTGTCCACTGAGGACAGTCTTGTTCACTGAGGGCAGTCTTGTACAGTGGGGACAGTCTTGTCCAATGGGGGCAGTCTTGTCCACTGGGGGCACTCTTGTCCCCTAAGGGCAGTCTTGTCCAGTGGGGGCAGTCTTGTCCACTGGGGGCAGTCTTGTCCAATTGGGGCAGTCTTGTCCACTGGGGGCACTCTTGTCCACTGGATGCAGTCTTGTCCACTAGGGGCTGTCTTGTCCACTGGAGGTAGTATTGTGCACTAGGGGCAGTCTTGTCTACTAGGGGCCGTCTTGTCTACTGAGGGCAGTCTTTTCCACTAAGGGTAGTCTTCTTCACTGAGGGCACTCTTGTCCACTGAGGGCAGTCTTGTCCACTGGGTGAGTCTTGTCCACTGGGTGCAGTCTTGTCCACTAGTGGCTGTCTTGTCCACTGGGGGCAGTCTTGTCCACTGGGGGCACTCTTGTCCACTGATGGCAGTCTTGTCCACTGGGTGCAGTCTTGTCCACTGGAGGCACTCTTGTCCACTGGGGGCCAGTCTTGTCCACAAGGGGTAGTCTTGTCCAGTGGGGGCAGTCTTGTCCACTTGGGGCAGTCTTGTCCACTGGGCGAGCCTTGTCCACTAGGGGTTGTCTTGTCCACTGAGGGCAGTCTTGTCCAGTGGGGGCAGTCTTGTCCACTGAGGACAGTCTTTTTCACTGAGGGCGGTTTTGTCCACTAGGGGCTGTTTTGTCCAGTGGGGGCAGTCTTGAACACTGGGGGCAGTCTTGTCCACTGGGTGAGTCTTGTCCACTAGGGGTTGTCTTATCCACTGGGGGCAGTCTAGTCCAGTGGGGATAGTCTTGTCCACTGAGGGTACTCTTGACCACTGGGGGCAGTCTTGTCCACTGAGGCAATCTGGTCCACTGGTGGCAGTCTTGTCCACTGGGAGCAGTCTTGTCCATTGGGGACAGTCTTGTCTACCAATAGACAGTTAATATGACAATCGTATTACTCCGAATCGTTATTACTAAACTGTATAAGGATAATATTTTATGGTAGGAACTATAATATTGGTGGTTATCATAGTTGTTGGCTAGATCTCACGCCAAAGGTTTTAGTCAAGGACCCGAAATGTAAACCACAATATAAAAAAGTATTTTTATTCCAATACCAATTTGTTTCTTTATTTGGTACTCGGTCGAATTTCGATTGATTTAAATTAAACATTTTATAATAATTCCAACATTTTTCATTTTTTATTAATGCCTTTTTGCCAGTTACGGCATCTTCAGATCATAGTTACCAAATTCTACAAAAATATAAAACACATGTTAAAATATAGAATTTGTAAATATTACATAACATTGATGTATAAGTTATTTAAATTTAAAAACAAGGTTTCAATTATTTAAGTTGTTTTCTGGTTCATTTGTAACTAACATTTTCTAACAGGTAAAAATATATTATTAAGATCACCAGATGGCTGAGAAATGCAGTCATCTTTTCTTAATGCCATGAACGCACTTTCAATTTGATTTTTCTTTTCCACGATTTTTCTTTATTTTTATTAATAACATTGTTTTTATGCTTGTTATTAATAGCATGTTCAACTAATTTTTGATTGTTCAGTATTTTCAGTTTTACAGTAAAATTATATATATGTTCATTTATTCTTGTTTTAACAGGTCTTAATTTTTGGCCGAAATATGTTTTATTGAATTCACAATTAATTTTATATATAACATGTTTTGTTGATAGATTTTCTTTTTTTTTTAATTTAAATAATTTACTGCGAAGGCTTCCTGATGATGTAAAACATGTTCGAATATTAAATTTAGAATTTATTTTTTGAATTTTCTCTATAAGGTAGTATATGGTAACGTAGGGTATGGCTACAGTTTTAAAAGGTTTGTTTTCATTTTCTTGACGATTGCATGCGTTTTTAGGTGTATTTCCTCTCTTTAATTTTTGAGTAAGTGTATTGGGATGGTTGTTAATTTTTAGAAAATGGAACATTTCTTCTTTTTTGTAATTTTTAATTTCATTTTAAGATGAAATAAGTTCAATTTGTTTGGAACAAACTTTTTGCAAAAAACTTTAATATGTTCAGGATGGTTAGAAAAATAATTTAAATATTGCCCACTGAATGTTTTTTTATCATACGCGTATAAAGAGGTTTCAAGTTTACTGTCTTCTGTTTTGGTTATTAATGTCTTAAAACGGAAATTTTCTTTCTTCTTCTTTTTCAATGGTAAATTTTATCATTGGTTGTATTTCATTATTAAAACTTAAAATGTATATCATCTTGGTTTTCCTAAATACAAAATATATCGTCAATATATCGAAGCCATATTTTGGTTTGATAGTCCATTTATTGAATGTTAAATCTTCAAAAAAATCCATGAAAATGTTACTTATAATTGGACTAAGGACAACTCCAATTGGTAAACCAGAAACTTGTTTATAAAATTGTTCATTATTTTGGAAGTAGTTATTTTATACACAGACTTCTAGTAAATTTAAAATTGCATAAATAGATAGATTGGTTCTTGAACTTAAAAATTTCACCTTTCTCTAGTTTTTATTGTATTATGTTTCAGCTACAGGTACTTTTGTAAAGAGGCTACACACATCATAGCTAACCATAATATCCGAATTTTGTATTGTCAGGCACTTTAGTTTTTCTAAAAAACAAACGAGTTTTTAACGTATGAAAAAGAATTGCCAAATAAAGCAGTTAAAATTGGGAGGAGAAATTTTAAAAGTTGATAAGTATAGAACTGCTTGAAGTCAATAGAGCTTACAATTGTTATTAGGGGAATTCCTTCTTTATGTAATTTAGGGAGACCATAAATATGGGGTGGTTTAGTGAAATTTGGACTTAATTTGGCATGATTTGTTTTACTAATCTTGTGTTCAACATTTTTAAGAATATTTTTTATTAGTTGTTCGATACTTTTAGTAGGATCTTTTTTCAATGATTCATATTAATCAGTAGAGACTAATTAATTTATTTTACTGATATATCCAGTTTTATCTAACACTACGGTTATTTTGCCTTTATCAGCTGGAATAATAACGATCGATTCATCACTTTGTAGTATCTTAAGAGCCAACAAATCCTTTGTTGATAAATTAGATTTTGATTTTTGTAAATGTTCAAGGACTTGTCTTATTTGTGCGCTGTAGTATTCATCTTGTTCAGGAGGAAGTAAACCAGCAGTGCAGTCCGTGAGCATAACAAAATCAATGTTTGAATAGTTACAATTTGACACTGTATAGTTTAATCCTTTATTTAAAACAGAAGTTTCGTCATCATATTATTGAGTTTGATTATATAATCAAAATGTGCAGAAAGCTTTCAATTTACACTGTATCCAATTTAGAACAACTGATGTTATGTATAATTTACTGCTGTACTCAATTATTTTAAATTTTAAAAGTTTAGCCTACCACAATGAATTTGTTGTTATTTAATAGCTGTTTATCAAATACAACAATCAATTTATGTAGCTCCATAAGAATAGCTTGGGATTTTTGGAGGCTAGTGGGACGGAGTCCTGAGGTCGAAGAGGAAAATTCTTTCTTAGTGAGCCTTTAGGAGCAAGATAAACCTATGTACAACATTTCAAGTCAATCGGACGTAGGCTATAGTTTTGGAGAAATAGTGATGAGTGGTAAATGGCATATATATATATACCTAGAAGCCCCTTGGTTTTAAAGTCTAGACAAATCTGTAAGTCTACTTTTAGAGGGCACAAATTACTGTAGTTGACTCTGAATCAGTGAAATATCGGGTTTCTTGCCATATTTAGCCATGTCCTGTGAACTGGCTATGCATGTGGTCAAATTAAATTGTAAATTTTCCAATTAAAATCATTTTGTTCTTTCAGATAAAAAAGTTTTTAAAGTCTAGAGATATCTGCAAGTCTACTTTTAGAGGGCACAAAATACTATATTTGATTCTGATTCAATAAAATATTGTGTTTTTCGCCATGTTTAGCCAAGTCCTATGATCTGGCTATGCATGCTTTAAAACTGAATTGATAATTTTCCGATTGAAAACAGTTTGTTCTCTTAGGTAAAAAAGTTTCAGTCTAGAAAAATATGTAAGTCTACTTTTAGAGGGCGCAAAGTACGGTAATTGACTCTGAATCAGTGAAATATCGTGTTTATAGCCATTTTTAGCCATGTGCTTTAACCTGACTATACATGTATTCAGATTAAATTGTATATTTTATCATTGAACACAGTATGTTCTCCTAGATAACAAAATTTCACAGTCTAGAAAAATCTGTAAGTCTACTCTTAGAGGCCGTAAATTAACCAGTTTGATTTACATGCACAGTTTGAAAATCTATCTCTACTCAAGGATAAAGGAGGTGAGATAGAGCAAAAATTCATAGGGCCAAAGTTGTAGATCGTCTGAAATCAGTCGTAGAAAATGGTGTTAGTTTTGCTGTAGAACCGTTCATTTAGCTGCTCCAGTCAAATTAGAGAAACGCTGTTTTTGGCATTTAAAAATTTTGGCACTAAAAATGCTGCCATTTTCGATTTACTAGGAATTTGTTAAGATCTCTTCTTATTGTACATCTAAAAAATAAGACCTTTAACTCTACAACATTTCAGCCTCGTAGGTCTAGTACTTTTTTAGTTACAGCGATGAGTGAGTGAGTCAGTCGTATTTGCCTTTTATAGGTATTTAAATGCCTTTAAATTGATATTTGAACAGCACTGAGAGAGCCCGACAGCTGAGTAGAATAAGGCAATTTTGGGCTTGGGTTAGAGATAATACAGGTTCAAATCCAGTCTAGAATATAAGTTTTTATAAATAATGTTCGCTTTGTACTGTACTGGTTGCCCCGTACCATATTTAAATAGGTTCCCCGCACAGACTACTGAGTCGGTGGGGAACGGTGATGGTTAAGAAATAGATCGGCCTCTACTTAAACAAAAATTAAAACAATTAATAAAATCTAACATATTCAACTACATAACGTACGAGTTATAATAATAAATACTATAAAATACTTGAATTTACGACTTAAATAATAATATAAATTTAATAAGACTTTCATAAGTATTTAATCTTTTACTTTATTTTTAATTTAAGTGTTTGTATAATAAAAGCTAACAAAGTTGTTTTGTAGCATTACCTGCAAGTAGTATATATTTCAATGTTTGTCTTTAATAGATAAAATAAAATAAAAAACCTAAATTAAATTGTTAGCTAAGTTCGTAAAATATATAAGTAATATTTTAGTATTTTTAGAAAATGTATTCAGTTATCATGAAACCTTAGTTTAGGGTAAAATATTAACAATTAACAACACCTAAACCGAGTAATCGAGTTCTATTGTCTATCTTTATTTAAAAAAAAATATATTTCTAGAATATCTGACAGACGGTATAATTGGGTCATAACGTTGGAGGATATTCCAGTTCTGATTAATAATCTTGTTAAATGGCTTCCTAAATACTCACTTCATGCATATTCATTATTGGAGCACAAGGGACAAATCCCTTTTCACTGGCAGAATGTATTACGTAATGTTGGTTAATTAAACGAGGGGAAGGGCAGAGGTTCGAGTAAATTGGTTAAGTAGTGCTGAACACCTTTGTCTTATTTAAGACATCTGAACATAGTTTCCATTCAATATACAAAACAATGTATGTACAAAACAATAAAAATGTACAAAACAGTCCGTTTTGGTAATCAGCGTGTGTAATCCAAGTATCAGAATTTAAAGGTTATATGACTTATGGTAAAATTATAAAATCTTATATTAGTTTCCAATCATATATATTTTTGGAAATTTTGAAAATTTTAAAATTATTTAAATGTAAATTGATTCTGTAATAAATAACCTGAAAAGAAAGGCCACAACGTCCATTGCGTAAACAAAAATACCGTAAATATCCAACTTTATAAATAAAGTTATTAAACACTGTATAGAAGAATATTTTTCATCCATTATTTAGTTAGTTGTAAATTACACAATTTTTTACGGACTCACTCGCAGTGTTGAAGGATTCAACTTCATTGAATATGCATCAAGCGAGTATTTAGAAAGCTATTTAACAAGACTATATATCAGAACTGGAATATCCTTCAACGTTTTCTCCCTACTATACCGTCTGTCTTGATATTAGGAAATAAAAAAATATGTGCAATTAAAGATATTGACAATAATTTCTTAATTTTAGAGGTTATTTGGTCCAGGTTTGTTAATGTTTTAATTTTGAACGTAAGGTTTTACGATAAATAACTATCATTTTTTTTATTAGTAACAGAAAATTTGATGGCATCAAGTAGGAAAATATTACAGATATACTAAATTGTAAAGCCTAATTAGTTTTAAAGGTTTTGCTCAATCCTAAAAGAAAAATAATAAAGTATTTATTGATTTTAGTCACTCGTAAAAAAATGTTGTAACACATAATTAAAAAAAAAAATGACAAATAAAAATAATAACAATTTAAACAAATTAATTCCATGGAAGAACACTTAGACATTGTTCACGTTGGGGCCGAATGCCAAAAATAGCAGCTATTGAAACATTCTATATCTATAAAAATTAAATCTATCATTATCACTCAACGACTTAGTCAAATTTCATCCGAACATTATATTAGATCCTATCATGAAGATAAAAAGTTTTCACTACACTACTATGAGTTCAGTTGTTTTCGTTATGTGTTTACAACCTGCGAAACATCACATTTTCAACAGCTGTATATTGTTTACTACCGAAAGTAACATTGTTTACAACCGAAAATTTTCCACAGTCAACAACACCTGTTTTTAAAACATGTTTCTAATTTAATAAACAGTTAACATTCCAAAAATGAGTTTTTATTCCGTAGTGTAGTGAAAAGTATCGTTCAAAACTCTAGTGAAAGTGTTTTGTATGTTCTCGACCATTTAAAGTGCTCGACAGGTCTCGCACTTCAAACATATGGTCTCGAACATGCAAAACCCCACTTTCCACTCTTGTTATGAAATATACTATTTCAAAATCCCAAACTTGTCCATGTACAAGCTCTTTTATTTAACATATTCTATAAAATCAGCTGGTAAAATTAACTCTCCAAACATTTTTTATTTAAATTTATTTTTACAATTTTTATTTGCTGTACAACTGATCTTACGAGATCAAAATTGACTTTGAAATTAAATTATTTAATATTTTTACGCTTTCACAAATAATATATTATACAATATTTCTAGCAGTCGATTGTTAAAAATTGCAAAACAGTTAAATATTCGTTAAAAAAGACTTATTAGTACAGTCATTTAAATTGTTAACTAGACATATGTAATAAGATTACGCTACCTATGGCTAAAATTACAAAATTAAATATTACACAAAGGGGTGAGGGGGGTTCCCTCCCTCTGACGTCACCTCAGCTACTCGACAGTTCAAGCAGTACTCAGCCCACATCTATGGTATATTGAACCGAATATCTCACTACTGAAAAAACAACAATAGACACTTAAACACCACTTTGACATACTAAATACAAATTTGTATGTTTGACAATAAACTGACTTTGTTGTAAAAGGAGGCAGAGGTTTAAATATTAGATCTGTATAGTTTATATAGCTAGGAACAATAAACTTCGTCCAACACTGCATAATTTAATAGCTTTGTGAACTTTCTTATCAAATCAGAAGAAACGATATTTTTAGGCAATGGCCTCTCATGTAATAAATATGAGCAATACTTGGACTGTATGACTGTATGAGTTGAACTTCAGACAATACACACAGAAAACAACTTTTTGGAATTCCTTACCAAATTAAAAACTATTTACTACTGAAGTGTTTAGTTTAAATAAGAATATAAAAGTCCACATATTTACTAATTATCTTTATATGGATCACATAATTTCTACTTACTCAATGAATGTACATTTAAAATCATACGCCACAAAAACAATCAAAATAAAATATTCAAATTGTAGGCTCTATATCTTTACTATGGTTACAAAACATAAAACATTACATTGGTCTTCCAATAATTGACGTTGGTCTTATAAAAAGTAAATTACTGGCCATTTTCCACTTAAATTCAAAGTTTCACTTTGCAAACCATTAGAGTTGAATGTTGTAATAAAAACCAAAGTAGATAATATGTGACACACAGTGGGTCAGTACAATTGTATGTATTTAATCAACTTGATGTTTTCGTGAAACTTATCCTGTTATAATTGACACACGGGTGGTACTGCCCTCACACCAACTCATACCTATGTGATAATAATGACTCACCCGATATTACCCAAACACAAACGGTGGTACTGTTGCATACACTAACAGTGGTAATAAAGACCCCTACCACCCACCCATACAAATAGAGTAGTACTACCCTCACACCAACTCATACCTATGTGATAAAAATGACTCACCCGATATTACCCAAACACAAACGGTGGTACTGTTGCATACACTAACAGTGGTAATAATGACCCCCTACCACCCACCCATACAAATACAGTGGTACTGCTCCAGCCACTCACCACTGTCTCACTGGTACCACAGGTATTGTCTCACAGGTATTACTTTCAGTTTATTTGATTTTACCTTTTTCCATAAGCAGGTACATGTAATAACACAGTGGGGGAAGATTAGTAAATGTTTACGAAATAACTTGAAATTGGAAATTAAAAATCTTTAGTTTTCAATGAGGAGTTAGGAACATTAGGTTATCTCTAATCTCTAATGCATTGACATTCTTGATACGGTTATGTACAATTAGACTGTTTGTGGTGAAATATTTTGGTACAATTTTTAATCCTAAAATAAACTACTTTTCTTATTTCTGAATTGTGTAGTTAAATTAGTAAATCTACAAGTTGAAGTTAAAGAAAAATAATCTTTATTAAATGCTGATAAAAATTAAGCGTAGGCTATTATTATGACAGAAAAATCAAACCTTTTAGAGAACTGTCCATTTGACCACATTATTGGCTTACATGTGCTTCATGATATTATTTCCAATGTTTGTGACATATAAAACGTATAAAGTATTTTGTAAGCACTAAGTGATAAATTTTAAAATTCTGTAAGTAATTTTTAGTTGAAGAAAAATATAAAAAAATTCAATATCTTTGTATACAAAAATCCTACTGTGGTACCAAAATTAAACTTGTTGTTAGTGGGATTTTCATTGTGAAACATCTTCATTCAAAATCAGAGGCAAATGTTTATTCGTTAATTAAAAAAAAAAAAAATAAACTCTGAATATTAATTAGGTAGATTTCCCATTGAGAACGTTTCCACATCAAAGAGCAGTTTTAATTGATGTTTATTTTGCTTCCATATGCAACAAACCCTTGACTGAGTTACATATATTTTTACTTGAAATGTTTGGAAAGTTTAATTTTATGTTTGTTAACAAGAGATTTTAGGTTACTATCAATACAATATGTTTCAGGAAAAATTTCAAATACATATTATAACGAGAACAAGTATTTATAAAGATTTATGCTACAAAATTTACGTAACTTCTCTATGAAGGCAAGTTCCTCCAAATTGTAAGTTATGAAAAATGTATGGTATATATTGTTATTCTAATCCAAAAATGTATTCAATTATATTATTTTCTACGACTGTGTTCAATATAGCTTTAAATGTTTACAATATTTATCTCAAATAACAAATTTAATAAAAAAATATTTTATTAACTAGATTTAAGTAAAATGAACAATGTTTATAGCTATATACAGATATGGTGTTATTGAAGGCACTAATATCCTCTAAGGGAACAAAGTTAATTCAAGTAGGTGTACAAATTAAATGCATACATTTAATTAGTTACTATAAAATGGTAAACAACTATAAATACTCTAAATTGACAGAATATATCTAAAAATGTGTCGAATTTTTAAACTAACCTAGAGTAGTTCTGAGAGATGCAGTTTTTAAACTTTTAAGGATTTTTTTAGGAAAAATAAATTATGTAATTTTAGAAGTATCACTTTACGTAATGTATATTTGTTAATTTTCTAAATATATAAAATAATATGTAATGAAAAAATTAGAATTGATGTGGAAATAATTAAACGCTATTCAAATTCATTTATTGACAAAATGCATACATTACAGGCATTAAAACCCAATTACAATGTTGCATTAAAATAATACAGTGTATACATATCGAGGAATGTAGTTTTTCAAGAATCACTTCACATCTTACAGAAAAGCAAACAACAAATAATAAATATATTAAACTTGCAAACAGACGAGATTATGCTCGGTCAAAATCTATTAGGTTATTTAATCATTACAACAAACTAAACATATAAAAAGTGGGTTAATAAATATTTAAATAAGATATTACAAGACAATTATTCTGCACATGCTCAAATAAAAACGTATAATTAAAATATGTTGAAATTAATAAATTACAATGCCGTTAATTAGATCAATAAAAAATGTTACAATAAATTAATTTAACAATATACTAAATTAATGCATACTGGCTTTTACAGCTGTTAAAAAATTGTTTAACGAATAACTAAAAATATCAACACTTACGGAAAGCGAATTGTGTAGCCTAATCATAACATTGAGTGGAGAGTTAGCAGACAGGTTAGCAGACAGGTCCTAATCGTTTTCTGCGCGTACGAGAAAAGCAGGGAGTGAACAACACACGAATCCTTGTATTAGGCCGAGGAACATTGAATTGTAGTTTTGACAATAGAGCCGAGTCGTCGAGCCCACCACCCACAAGCTTATGCAGGCAAGCCAACATAGCCAATTTCCGCCGCACACTCAGAGAGTCTAAATGAAATATCGATAGTAGCTCCGAATATCACTGTTGTAAAGTGACAAAATTCCTTGAAATACAAAAACCTCAAAAATTTTTTCTGAACATTCTCAACCATATCTGAGAGGTAAGCGTATGAAGGCATCCAGATAACTGAACCATATTCTAATCTAGATCGTACTAAGAAGCAAAATAGAAGTTTGACTAAATTAGCATTTTTTAAGAAATTAGTAGATCTACGGATAAGGCCTAGAACCACAAATGAAGATTTACACATAGATATAACATGATTAACAAAAGTAAATTTCTCATCAAACGTGATGCCCAGATCTTTAATGGAATTATTGGATGCCAGTTGAACGCCACCCATATTATAATAGTAGGGTATAAATCCTTCGATTTGGCAAATCGAAGGATAAAATTTTTACGGCAAAATAGACGGTATGTAGGCTGTGTGTGTAGACCGGCCGGTGGGCGAGGTCCGAGGTGGCGACGTCGAGGCCTTGCACTTGAGACATTTCCTGGTGCCGGCAGCCGATGTCTGCGAGACCTTGCACCTGACATTTCCCGGTTGGGTTTGGTGGGTTATGTAAAATGTTAAGGTCGACAGACAATTTTATTGATCGGTTGATCTTACTTGTTACATAACTGTTACATAACAGAATGTGAAGATCAACAACTACTGTTCTATACTTATTGTAAGTATAAATAAGTGCACTTCTAATGCTAAACTGCAGTCATGGCAGAGATTGTTGTGAAGTTTGCACCCCGATCCAACTACCAAACGCAACGGTTGTTACGTCAGCTGAGAACCATAGCTGACAATCTGATGGTCTGGGATGAAGATGAGGACCAGGTTCCACCAAATACAGCGGGTAAGTACAACAATAGTATTATTTAAGAATACATATATTTAGACTTTTGAAATAACAATACTCGGGCTATTTCCCTTCATCCCCACAAACTTTAAACTGAATGCTCCCTCCACATTCAGCTGTTGGATGTCATCATCCGTGAGGTTGTCATTAAAACGTTTAGGGAGAAACAATACCCTCTCCCCCTCAGGTGTCCCAATCCGCAGCATAATTGAAGGTCCGTACCTTGTCTGCAACCTCTTAGCCGACAATATTGTATAATCATAATCCTTCGTGAGATGTTTTGCCTCGATCCGTTCGGCGTAACTGTGTTCCGCAAGGCCGGAAAGCTTATTGACAAGACTCATATTTCTGCAAAAGTAACAAGACAATAGTCAGCAAATCGGTAAATGTAAAGACAAGAAAACTTAAAAAATATATTTTACACCATAGCTCAACATAACAATACAATTGTATTAAAATGTGTACAATATTGTTGAGTGTTCATTTAGTAGTCTAAGCATTCATACCGGTTAGTCACAAATTAAAATCTCTAAAGCTGTATCCTTTAGATGACAACATATTACCAACTACATATACAAACTCAATCACACTCACACATTTAAAACCCTAGTTAGGAAATTAGCGTAAAAAATACATGTACTATAGTATCACTAAATATCTCTAGATGACATTGTATAAAACCGTAACTGCTAAAATGACATGAGAAGATAAAATTACAGAACATCAGTTATACAAAACAAATTTCCATCATAGTCCATTTAACTATAATCCAATTGCATAATACTGTAAAGTTCCTATTCCATAGTCTAAGCACTTTCTACATGTTAGTCACCAATAAAAACTCCAAATCAAAGCCATATGCCTTAGGTAAATATATCACTACACAACTATTAAATGTGTATAATACCGTTAAGTTATAATTTCGTAGCCTAAGCACTGTTAGTCACAAATAAAACTATAAATTAAAGCTATATGTCTTAGGTAAATATATCACTATACATTTTTACTACAGCCCAACATAAATTTTTAAATGTGTTAAGTTATAATATCTTAGTTAAGCACTGTTAGTCACAAATAAAACTATAAATTAAAGCTATATGTCTTAGGTAAATATATCACTATACATTTTTACTACAGCCCAACATAAATTTTTAAATGTGTTAAGTTATAATATCTTAGTTAAGCACTGTTAGTCACAAATAAAACTATAAATTAAAGCTACATGTCTTAGGTAAATATATCACTATACATTTTTACTACAGCCCAACATAAATTTTTAAATGTGTTAAGTTATAATATCTTAGTTAAGCACTGTTAGTCACAAATAAAACTATAAATTAAAGCTATATGTCTTAGGTAAATATATCACTATACATTTTTACTACAGCCCAACATAAATTTTTAAATGTGTTAAGTTATAATATCTTAGTTAAGCACTGTTAGTCACAAATAAAACTATAAATTAAAGCTATATGTCTTAGGTAAATATATCACTATACATTTTTACTACAGCCCAACATAAATTTTTAAATGTGTTAAGTTATAATATCTTAGTTAAGCACTGTTAGTCACAAATAAAACTATAAATTAAAGCTATATGTCTTAGGTAAATATATCACTATACATTTTTACTACAGCCCAACATAAATTTTTAAATGTGTTAAGTTATAATATCTTAGTTAAGCACTGTTAGTCACAAATAAAACTATAAATTAAAGCTATATGTCTTAGGTAAATATATCACTATACATTTTTTACTACAGCCCAACATAAATTTTTAAATTTTTAAATGTGTTAAGTTATAATATCTTAGTTAAGCACTGTTAGTCACAAATAAAACTATAAATTAAAGCTATATGTCTTAGGTAAATATATCACAATACATTTTTTACTACAGCCCAACATAAATGTGTTAAGTTATAATATCATAGTTAAGCACTGGTCAGTCACAAATCCCTAAAGCTGTACATCTTAGATAATAACATATTACATACTGCTTAGTTGGTAGTCACAAAGTAAAATCTCTAGAATAAAGTCATGCCTTTTTAGATAACAACACATCACCAATCATTCATACATAACCCCCGACACAAAAAAAAAAAAAAGCACCAAACGAAAAAATTAGTAGATTAGAACATTGCTATAAACTAAATACCATTTAGCTTATTCTTTAAATAACAATGTTGTGTGTTTGTGTTACAGCTGCCTTTATAGCACAAGCTGTGGGGACTGTTAAGATCTATTTAAAAGAGGTGGAACCTCCTAGATCATCGTCAACACCATACAAAAGGCCTACGGCCAAAATAAAGCCCTCAAGGGAAGAAGACAAGAATAAAAGAGAAAATTAGTTTTAAAAATAAATATATATACACACAAGTAGTTAATTTCATTACATGTAAAACCCTTCATCAAGTCCCCACCATATATGTGTGAGTAGCTTAAGTAAGCAACTATTATGCAACCTCATAGTAATCTATAAATACTTCAACTCACATCAAGGTAAACCAAAATTTTGCGTGAGTTCATGTGCAACATATTATACAAGGAAAGTAAGTATATATAAAATAACAATAAGGTTAACACAATGTTCATATATAACATATGTGTAGTATAAGCTTAAAGCAAGTTAAACATAATAATATTTGTACAGTTTCTAATAAGAAAAGTGCATAAACCAAACAACCACCTTATTCCAATTCTCACAACTAATAGCAACTGTAAAAGTGACAACAAGTTACTTAATAATAACTAGCAATTAAACATATCATGTAATACAATTTCTACATAACTTATAACGAAAAATCGATAAAAAATAACTTTAGCTTATCATATTATTGTACATAACATTTTAATCTACCAAAACGCACACACCCTATTCTAACCTTACACACTAGCATCAGAAACAACAACAATTCACCCAATAACATAACTGAGAGACAAAATCGATAAAAATAACTTTAGCTTAACATATTAAATATAATATTTATGTACCAAACGCACACACCTTATTCTAACTCCATCCACCAGCATCAGAAACAATAACAATTCACTCAACCCAATAATATTTCGCAATTAAACTTATAACACAATACAATCCTTACATAACATGAAAAATATGATAAACAACGGCACTAATGTAGGTACTTAAACTAATAATTAGCTTAATATATTATTGCATACAAAACTTAATAAAAGCCTATTAAAGACACACACACATACACAGTATAACTTAAACAGTACACTTACAAAACCAAACACCTAACCCATACTATGTAAGTATTAACATTTGCAAATTGCATACTGCATGAATAGAATTACCTTAATCTACAGTTAAAATTAAAATTTGCGATAAATTACGAGATTTAAAAAAATTCCATTTAATCAATAAGTGAAGTAATTTAGCAGTAGTATTAAATGGTCGGTTCTAGTAAAAAAAAAGAGCCCTAGTATAAATCACAAACTTAGCCAATGATAATTTAGACATTACGGCATGCCATTAGTTGTATTAACTACACCAATCACCCACTTACCCAAGCAGTACTGTGACAGAGTGTAGCACAACAACTGAGCCGTCTACCGAGATGCCTTCAATTTATACGTTTCTCTGGTATTGGGTGTGGTACACGTACACACACGTAGTAAACTCCCAAGTCCGAAGGATAAGCCGACGCCCAAAATCGTATAAAAGCAGCCCGTGAAACAGCTATTGGCACAGTCGCACCAGCACGATGTATCTGCTATGCGAAACGTGCCGAGAGGCCTATTTCCTTACAGAAGAGGCTAGATCCCGACACAACCTTATATGTATGGCAATTCAGCTATTATCATCCGCAAGTCGGCTTGGACAACAGTACCAGACTTCACCTCAACATCATCCTGCAGGCCTACCCATACAGTCTACTAGCAACATCACCGAGCAACCACCTGTAAAAAAGTCTTCACGAGGGCATTCCAACCACAAGAGACCATCACCCTCTTCATCGTCATCATCATCAAATCAACCAACCGCCAAGAAACAAAAACAATTACCAAAGGCTTCTGCATCTGCAATTGCTGCTGCTGTGGCATCATCATCATCATCCGCCACGCCAGAACATCCACCCAAGTTGCACTGGGAGATAAAGAAGTTCCTTTCAAGCGCAAAGGATTACACCATTAAAAATACAGATTGTTATTACAAGGACCTCGCATCTTTTCTACACGCTACACATCCTCTACTGATGAAACTTCTTACCAACGAAAGTTCTGCACACGGTACATCTGTCAAGTATAATATTGTAGTCGAGTGTCTCTATGATCATCCAGAGGATATACAAGACATCTTTAATTTCAAGACCTCTACAAAAACCATCCACTCCAAGGAAAATCTGGAAGACATGCTGCAACAAGATGCCGAGAAGTTGATGCTAGAATCGTCAGAGGCCGAGTTAAAGGGCAGTGGCTGGGGACTAGTGGCACCAACTTCGCTTACTTTACACGTAAGTTTATTTAGTCATTTAAAGCCTCCTGGGAAGAACACTAGTGTACTTCCAAAAAAAATCAGATGTAGAAAAGCTACAATAAACATTCAAAATAACGATGACAAATGTTTTATGTACTGTTTACTGGCAAAATCACTCCCACAAAACGTAGACTATGACCAGGTGAAACTAGATGAAAATTCTTTTACTCAGGTAGAAAACAAATATAACTTTGACGGTTTACATTTCCCTTTGTCTCCATCTCAAATCCACCTCTTTGAGAAACGCAACCCGGGGTGTAGTGTAAATGTGTTTGAAGTGGGCTCAGACTATCAAATAGCTCCGTATAGAATAGCAGACCGAGAACTAGATGATCATACAGACCTTTTGTGGATAAAAAACAACCAAATGTCACACTATGTGCTCATCACGGACTTTGGAAAATTAGTTAAACCTCAAGTGGCTAAAGGATCGAATAAAATTACTGTTTGCAAACGGTGCTTTTCATACAGAGAGTCACGAAATTGTAGTAAATCATGGTTGGTTGAACATACCTCTTATTGTGGAAAACACAAGCCGTGTCAGGTGTCCCTTCCACATATAAACGACAATCAACTGACGTTTACAAACTTCGAGACTCAGATTCCAGTACCTATAATAGTAAGTGCTGACTTTGAGGCTACGCTACTGCCTACAGCAAGTACTGACAACGCATATCAAACGCATGAACCCAACAGTTTTTGCACACTTGTAAAGTCGATACTACCCGAAACATTGCTAAGTGAGTTTGGTATATCAACTTTGCCCTACTTGAGACGATCAAACAATTCCGGTCAAGAGTTTTTATTACATATAAAAGACTTAGCTCAACGTGTAGAAGTACTGTATAACCGTAAACTTCCAGTAGTTCCATTGACTAAGGCCGAGGACGAGCTTCACAAGTCGAAAACTAACTGTGACCTCTGTGAGCGGTCTTTTAACGAGACTTCGGAAGAGTACGGTGGAAAAACACTGGACCATTGCCATATAACAGGTGCATACAGACACACATTATGTAACCGTTGCAACCTACGTTGTCGTACACCTAACTTCATACCAGTGTACTTCCACAATTTTAGTAACTATGATCAGGCCTTTATTTTGAAAAATCTCAACGTATTAGGAGGGTGTGAGGTAAAAGTAATCCCCTCAAACAGCGAAAAGTACATTTCTGTTTCTGTTCGAGTGGGTCAGATTTGGATACGGTTTTTGGATTCTTACCGCCTGATGTCCGCCAGTCTTGCAACTTTGGCCGATGGACTGACTACTGTGGAATTGGTAGAAAGCTCAAAACTAGTACAACCTTCTCAAGTACACCTGATCAGACAGAAAGGCCTGTATCCTTACGACTATGTGACGTCTTCAGCCGTATTTGATGAACCTCGACTACCCTCGCGTGAAGCGTTTTATAACCGCCTCAATGATGAGCACATAAGTGCAACAGACTATGACAAAGCTACCACCGTTTGGAATAGTCTAAATATGAAGACATTTGGTGACTATCATGACTTCTATCTAAAATTAGACGTATGTCTGCTGATGGACGCGCTGGTCTCTTTCCGTAGCGCTTGTTTAAAGTCATACAAAATTGACTGTTGCCATCACTATACGGCCCCAGGTTTAGCATTTAGCGCAATGTTACGGATGACAAAAATGTCACTAGAACTAATTACAGACTCTGATCAAATGCTAATGATTGAATCTGCTATAAGAGGTGGGCTAGTGCAGTGTAACTTGCGCTATGCCAAAGCAAATAATCAATTGTTGGAAGATCAGAGTGACTTCAAACCTGACAAACAGACCACTTACCTATTATACTTAGATTGTGTGAACCTATATGGCCACGCGATGACCTCTCCATTACCGTACGGTGACTTTAAATGGACAGACACAGTGCCTGACTGGTCTTCATTACCAGTTGACTCACCGTACGGCTATGTATTGGACTGTGATGTAGAAATTCCCGTATCTGTACATGACAAGCTGCAAGATCTACCCTTGATGCCTGAGGTAATGGTCCCTCCGGGAGGTAGAAATAAAAAGCTGCTTGCTACACTTTACAACAAAAAGCGGTACGTAGCTCATTACACTGTGTTCCAACAGGCCGTACTTCTTGGTCTGAAGGTGACCAAAGTACATCGAGCTCTTCGCTTTTCCCAATCTTCGTGGATGAAGAAATTTATTGAATATAACGCAGCCCAGAGAGCTAATGCAAGTAGTGAATTTTTAAAAGCATTTTACAAACTGATGAATAACGCTTGCTATGGCAAGACAATGGAGAATGTTCGAAACAGAGTGGACATTAGAATTGTTACCACGGACAAACAATATCAAAAGCTTGTACGCCAAACTCGTTTTGTTGAGAGAAAAATAATATCAGAAAATGTTGTGGCTATGCAAATGAGGAGAAATAATGTCAAGATGGACAAACCCATTTATGTTGGAATGACCGTATTGGATGTTTCAAAGGTACACATGTACCAATTTCACTACAGTGTAATGCAGAAGCATTTTCAGGAACCAATTGGTAAGATTGAATTAGCCTACATTGATACTGATGGCCTTATCTACTACATTACCACAGAGAAAGACTTACACGCCTTGATGTTAGAACCTAGTTTGTCTCAACACTTAGACAGATCAGTATACCCTGATGATCATCCACTTAGAGACGATACAAACAAGGGTAAGATAGGTACATTTAAGGATGAGTGTAAACATCGCGTTATGTATGAATTTGTAGGCCTAAGACCTAAGATGTATGCTTACCGTTTTAGCTCTACAAACAATACAGAAAAGCTGCGAGCAAAAGGCATTAAGGGTAGTTACGTGGAAAAGAGCATACGATTTCATCACTACACTGCCCTACTAGGAAAAAAGGCCTTAAGTCCAAAAAAATGAAAATTAAGTTAAGGTCAAATTAAGGTTTTGTAGGTGATTTTCTACCTTTTTTCGAGGTTAGAAAGCGGTAACTCCACTCTTTCAATGAGAAAAACGCTAACGAAATATGCCTTATGTCCTAAATTGTCTGACATTTTAGTGAAGAAAGCCTCAAGTGTAATCTTTGAAGAAAGATAGCCTCAAGTACAACTGTTTTTGTACTTAACGCTTTTTTACTTCAAATACAATAGAAATTGGAACCACGCCTTAACTCACATCAGATAATAGAAAGCCTTATATCCACTTGCCGGTGGGAGTTAAGGCCTTATTCTCTCTGATGATTTTTTTTCAAGTGGCTTTTGATGCTGTTTTTAACTAAAACTAACATGTAAGGAGGAAATTATTAGTTCCTTTGATGCATTTTTCAAACATTTCATAGATATTCCCCACATAACACTATGGCTTGACAACTGCTCCGCACAAAACAAGAATTGGTGCTTGATGACCTACCTTGTGCACATCATAAACTCTTTGGAGTCAGCCACTCAAACCATTGAACTGTACTTTTGTGAACCAGGGCACACATTTATGTCGGCTGATTCATTTCACCATCAAGTAGAACTGTCTCTCAGTCGCCACGGCAAAGTGTACGACTTTTCAGACTTTGAGAATGCTGTTGGAGCAACCTGTTCTGGGAAAACAGTGGTAAAATCAATGCAGCCTGGAGATTTCGCTGTATGGCCTTCTTGTGTCTCCAACCACAAGCTGAATAAATTTGTCACTCGCCCCTACCTGAACGACTTACTGTACATCAAGGCTGAACGTGGCAAAGATACATTGTTGTACAGACTTTGCTACGATGAATATTGCCCCCTTCAGGAACTCGACTTCATGTCCAAAAAGGGAGTTGAAAAGGCAAAGAGCCCCCCTACTTACTGGAATGCACCTCGAGGTATCTACTTGGCAAAGAAACAAGATATTGTTCAAAAACTGCTTCCCTTGATGCCTGAAAATAGGAAACATTTTTGGTTGGACTTGCCTGAAAGTAATGTTCCAGACCTGTGTGTTTCAGACGACATCTAGGCCTAGCCGAAAAAAGTGTGTTCCTAACTGTAAAACATCTTTGGTTTGTTCTTTGAGACTTTGAACTCTTTGTTAATGTTTAAACAGTCCTTTGGATAATGTTATTTCATTCTAATAACTTTTAATCCTGAATTTTTAAAGTAGCCTATTTTAAATTGTATAGGCCTACTTACAATAATTTCTACTCCAACCTAAGCTTTTTATTATAAATTATTTTCTTAAAATATGTTTAGGTATATTTCAAGTATAAGCCTAATTTAACTTTTGCAAAGTATTATAATATTACAAACATCTTTTTCAAACAAGACGTGAAAATGTGTTTTTAAGAACGGATTTCAATATAAGTAATGAAATGTGTTATTTTTTAAATGGTCCCACTCAAAACACAATCTATGTTTTATTATATTTGAGTAATGTTGTGTGAATAAATTTTGTAAAACACTCTCTGTGTTAGTCCTTTTTGACCCTAAATGGTTTTAAAATTTTAAAAGTAGATTTTAATGTAGGCCTAACAAAAGGAGTTTCATATCAATCAATAGTAATAAAATTAGCTATGTCTATTGAAAATTAAATTACATTATTATAGAATAATGTATGTCTTGTTATTTCACATATTATATTAAATAAGTAATTATTTATCAATCTTATAAGTTCATTAATAGCCTATCAACAAAAATATATCATGAGCCAACATGGGAGTTAAGGTTTTTATGTTACGGTTTGCAATCCTGTTTGGAGATAACAAGACCTTAAGTCCTATTTTATACCTAACAAATCCAAAATTAATTTTTTTTGTAACTAAAACTGGTTTTTTATTTTTTTAATCAAATTAATTAATCCTTTAAATATATATTTTAGAGAAAAAAGGGTGTGAAAATGTATATATTACGTTTTATTGAGTATCTCAATTTCAACTAAAGTGGAGTTAAGGCTTTCTTCCAAAGCAGGGCAGTACAAAAGTACATTGTTTTCAAATGATGTTTGTGAAAAGGCTCACTTTAACACTATCCGTAGCAAGTCGGGACGTTTAGTTTCCACAACTATAGTGAAAAAGTCTTTGTCGGCTGAAGATGACAAAAGACAGATATTAGATTGTGGAATACGTACCCTACCCTACGGACACTACACACTCGGTGAGGAGGACACCACTGTTGATACTCACTATGATTAGACAACCACAAGGACTATTTGACTTGGCCTCACTAGCTACTTGTAACG
The DNA here is from genome assembly GCA_035578905.1 of Stictocephala bisonia. Taxonomy (NCBI): domain Eukaryota; kingdom Metazoa; phylum Arthropoda; class Insecta; order Hemiptera; family Membracidae; genus Stictocephala; species Stictocephala bisonia. Next base: position 246 of record JAQJVL010005682.1, on the reverse strand, counting down.
CTTTTGACATCTCACTAGACGTACCTAAAGAATTCGACCTGTTACCTTTACCTATTCAAAGAACCCTAAGACCAAGACTAAAGAGAAAATGGATGCGAGAAACTGTACTGCCAGACGACCCTTACACTTACGAGTACCGCTACCATGAACTAAGTCTACTGGACAAAGAGGAATTTGTAATGATAACTAACCATCCACTCAACATTTATCCAGACTACTGGCCCAGTCCATACAGTCATTACTCGG
>JAQJVL010005681.1:0-33665 GCA_035578905.1 Stictocephala bisonia | reverse complement strand
GCATTGATTGGATTTGAAAACAATTTATTTTTTAATCAGTTACCGCATATGAAAAAACTAATGATTGAGTACAACAGTCGATTTAATCACCTAATCGATGGTTAAAATGCAATAAATAAAGATTTTTCAGATGGGCTATATAATATGAAAATGTTTACTTAAATCAGCAGTAATTATCGCCAGCATTGCCGATAAGTTAGCGGCCTATTCAAGTGTGTCTATTTACAAATACACGGTGTGTTAATCATATAAATCAATATGGTGTTTTAATTTATTCAGTTATAAATATTTCTTTATTCAATATGAATGTCACACTGAGTTTTACTGTATCAACAATAGTATCAACACAGTATTCTTTATTATTCGAAAGAGATGCAAGCAAATATAAAAACAGAGAACCCAGATAAACGTTGGCCATATGGAATAACGTAAACAATTATCTAAGCAGGACGTTGTTTGTGTGTGGGACCTGAGGAAGGAGAGGGCGGGGCGGCTGTCTGGAGAATGGGAGAGTGGGTTAAGAGGAGGGAAGTGAGAGGGAGAGACGGAAGAGCGTGCGAGAGAGAGAGAGGAAATAGGGCTATGCGCAGTGCAGCGTGGGACCTCAAAACAGTTTTGGGGCCTCGCCATAACTCTCCCATATGGATGGAGTATCTCTTTATATAGTAAAATCAATGATTATATTCAAATATTTAATTACATATAAACATTAATTTCAACAAATTTAAATCACATTCTAATGTAAAAAAGTCAATATCAAAAAATACAGAAATAAGCAAAAAATATCTACTAAGAGTAATGTCATAAAAGTCAGGTGTGAGTAACGGCGGGTTAATATCTCAGCCTTGGAGATATTAACCAAATTAATTCTTAAATTTTCTCTCTCAGTAAGGAATATATCTTAAGGCTTTTGTCATAATTTAAAGTGGAGGTACTCAAGAGTACTCAAATCTATAAATTTGTTGCAGCAAAACAGCGGAGGCAGTGAGGGAGGAAAGTTGTTTACTGCTAAGGAGACGGAAGTATTCATTCGGTTGGTGAAGTGGGCGATGCAGGCTTTGGATATTTATACACTGAGTGTGACACCCAACATGGCACAGCAACCAGGCCAGCGGCCACCATTGCAACAGACTGTGCGCACAAAGGAAGAAAAAGAAGATTTGGAACACTTCTCTGGAGTGGTTAGTTACACAGTCCGTATAGAGTGAAAGCCAGAAAGTCTAAACCTGAGATCCTAAATTTGAGATAATTTCAAACCTCTCAACTGCTGGCTTAATATCGCATGTCATTCCCCTTGTGTTGGTTTCTTTTCAACAATACTATAAATAAAAAAAAATCACTAAAACAATTGTATTCCTCTATTTTATCAGTCAAAATTGTAAACAACTGTATTAAAAGGGCCATTAGTCCAGATTTAAATTACTCTATCAATCTTTTTCGTTTGCAATCGAGGCCGACCCTTTTGCTTGTTTACACCTTTGTTTGGCCGAGGAGGTTGTGACACTACTCTCACTAGTGCTTTCACAATCACTTTGTTTATTCTGATTATACACAGAATCATTATAGTCACTGTTATCAGAAAATAAATCACTCAAATCATCATTTTCGTCAAATAAAGTCTATTACTCGTTATATTAAAAGTGCCCCAAATCCACTACCAGATGGTGTTTTCATGATATAACTTAACGTAAACAACAAGCAGGTAACGGCTGTAAAACAAATTTAAAATCATTCTTTTGATACAATAATCAAGCCTAGTAGTTCACCAAACCTCTTACAGATGTCACAAGCACTCTTTTACAAAGAAATAAATACTGACTTCAGTCGCTGGCAGCTCATCTCGTGTGTAGCACTTTGCGCATGCCAATCGAAAATTACTAGTCGTTTACAGCAGCTGAGAGAGTTAAGGGAAAGAAGAAAAAATCAAGAAAAGTCTTTTATTTCTAGGGTTCTACAATTTTAATAATTTTAAAATTTCAAATAATGTGTCAAAGTTCAATTTTACTACATTTAAAAAACATCATATCAGTTGTCAAAGAAAATTCAAGATGTCACATTGGTAGTAATTGTCTGAACAGGTGTGAATAGATTTCATTAAATTAAGAAAATAATATAAATCCAATTTAAAAGGTAATAGTTTACTGTCACAACTTTTGACATCTTTAAAATCCTGCATGGGTAAAATAGACAGGCATTTTTCTAAAACCCAAGGGAAAATGTGATAATATGTTATAGTTTATATTTTTTACCTGAATAGTAAATTAGCCTAGTAATAGTTGTATTATATTTTCTTTTCTATAATCTATAGTCTGATATTTAAGACTTAACTGTTAAGCAACTACATAAATAATATTCTTTAATTTAATAACTATTCGTCAATACATGAAAAAAGTTCTTTTTGAAAGTTTAATTTATTGCAGAGTTTTAGAATATAGAAACCAATCTTCTGGATGTAAATATAATTGGAAACATCAACAAAGGAAAAAAAACAGCAAATGAACTAGGGTTGTGCGAGTAGCTCGAAATTCCAGTTTTAAAAAAACTCAAACTCGACTCGAGATTTAAAAAAAAACTTGAAAAATTCAAGTCGAGTTTTGCCATATTTTTGAGCATAAAACGCTGTAATCAAGACAAAAGTCCCATTTGTATTATAGATTATAAAGATGATAATTTTTTATAGGTAATTGTATTTAAAATATGATTATAATATCGTATTCATAATCTGAATGTTCTCGCGATGTATTCAGATTCATGATTCAGGCACACAAGTCTCGATCGTACAGCCATGGAGAAAGTATTCTCGTTATTTATAAAGAAGACACGACCAAATAAGCTATTCCAAATAGCCGTCACTAGTTATTCATACAAAACGTGATAACTGATCACAAAGAATAAGGTTATTGAACCGTTTCAAAACTTCGTTACATAACTGCTTTTACCAAAATTTGAAATTAACAGTTGCATTTATTTCAGGTCCATACTTAAAGTTCATGACTAAAACTATTCTAAGACTGACAATTTCGGACAGATTTATTTATATCACGTTCAATCTATAACATAAACTATGCATGGAACGTAAACTATTGAAATAAAAAAGTTATTATAATTTGAGATAGAATACCCGGAACAGTTTCATTCCAGCACTGTGACTAATAAAATAACGATTAATGTAGCTACTACCAGTATATCGCCGACGCAACGAGTCCCAATATAAAATGTACTGCTAACCTTTGCTTCGACTTGTATCCATTTTATTTTGAGTTTTGTTGACGTTTACACTAGAGATGGGAATTACAGTTATTTTTTCGATAACCTGTTACGTAATTCTGATAACGTGTTATAATAATCTGTTATTTTTGTAACCTGTTACTCTCGACCCGTTGACGTTCCAGACAGTTATTCTGTTTCTGTTATGGCCTGTCGTTACTTAACGGCTGGAAGCCTCGTTACTTATCTAGATAACGTTTCAAGTTACCAAATGTTATGACGTTGAAGCAGAGAAGTAAGTTTATTATGTTTGGTATGTGGTTGAGGTTATGCCTTATGTTACGTTACGATGTTGATAATGAGCTACGGTCGTTGGGCTTTGCTTGCCCATTACAGATTTACCGCTGAATGATTTGTTCTGTTATCCTTAATTTAACTGTAAACTGCCTTATGGTACATTACGATAATGAGTAACGGCCGTTATGGCTTTGCTTGTCCATTACAGAGTTGCTGCTAAAGTTTGTTCTATTATTGATAGTTTAACTGTAAACTGCAAAGAGTCTTGAGTTTAATTTGTTGTTCAGTTACAGTTTCGCTTTCAGCGCGCTATATTTTTCTCCGTTACCACCATGCGTTAGAGTTATGTAAAGTTCGTTATAACCTTACCATGCATCATGACTGAAAGTTACAAAGATAATAGGGTATTTTGTGTAACCTGTTAAATCTATAACAGGTTTCTTTAAACAACCTGTTATAGATAATGTTTCGTTAAATAACGCCCATCTCTTGACGACTCAACTTGGCACATGGAACGATGGAAGTACAAATAGTGCAATGAAAACCAAGACAACGTTAACCTTGGATCAGTTGTCACTGCAGTTGTTATCGCTAGTTAGTATTGTGTTGACATTAATTATTTTGTCTCTTTTAGTGGAAACAAAACATTGTAGTCAATGGTGAAAGTGAGGTGAATGCTGAAAAGAACATATTATTGTGTGTTTTCATTTTTGAAAATTAAGGGTTAAGTACTTGACTCAAAAAAAAAATTCAAACTCGAAATTATGTCTAAAACCTCAACTCGACTCGAATCCTAAAATTGCTACTTGCACACCCCTAATAAGATTGTAACGTTTTTAAATGTTATGTTTCAGTTTTCAGTCCTAGATTCACATACATTTCGGGAAATATTTTCTACAACCATCGAGTATATGGTGGAGAGAATTGCTCACAACTTTGCGCTACAGATAGTTGGTAATACATTTTTGTCCAACTGTGGGACTGCCCCGATCTTTGCCACTGTCCTAGTTGAATACCTGCTCGGCCGCATGGAGGAGATGGGCAATGGTAATATCGAGAGGAGCAACCTGTACTTAAAGTTGTTCAAACTGGTGTTTGGCAGTGTGCACTTATTTGCCGCTGAGAATGAGCACATGCTGCGTCCACATCTGCACCAGATTGTTAATCGGTAATTAATTGTTTTGACTTATGTATTGATATAGTTTAATTACATTAATCGGCTAAATTAAGCTTGAAGTAGAATAAGACTGAAAGGTTTGAAACTTAAGGTAAAAATGTTAAAAATTGAATTGAAAAATGTACAAAATTATAGATTTTAATTTGAATATGGAAACTTGTTATTTTTATGTAATTCACACCAAGAAATACAAAATTTTCTTCTAGTATTAGTAAACACTGTTTTGTTACTTTCTGTACTTCACTTTATTGTTAGTAGTAACTGTACTGTGTGAGCAGGTTACATCCCTTACGTCTTTTGTTGAGAGGGTATGGAATTTTTAGGATAGACTGCGTTTGTAGAGAGGGAAAATATCAATCGTGTAATCTGTACACTCATTTCAGTTGATCCCCGACTGGTCATATGTAGGTGTTGTATTAAAGAATTTTTGTGTTACTTTACTCTGCATGACCTATTTATCACATTACTGTATTTGCTAAGTTAGGTTTAAATTGTTATTTGAGACTGTACCGTGGTTTAAGTTGTGTTTGTTCATTCGTTCATATCACTGTAGTTTAATTGAACTTAAGCCTAGCGAAATGGTTTGCAAATGTAATAGAATTATAGTGTCTTTAAAAAATAAACTTAATGCTATTTTTCATTATAATTCCCTCTTATCCAACATATTTAGCTATCCGATGTCATCACAGTTTGTTTACATTAGATAAGTGACGCTCTTCTGTATATATATATAGAGCAACAGCTGCTATTTAGAATCGATTTTATTAAAAATAATGAGTATAAGTTATACTTAATAAATTATAAGTTACTCTATTGTATTTTGTACAACCCAATCCATACATAAACATTTTTATACTATTCATAATCATTACTAATAATTATTGAAGCCAAAAACTTGTAAATTGTTCCTGTATTTAAGATCATTTGTATAACTAAAGATCTGTAGTCAATGTTATGTGTATAAAAGTTGAACATAAATTCAATGTAAATTTATATTAAAATCTTATTAAAATATGAGCACTGTGCATGGGACAGTTCTTTTCACTTTACATATTATCTCTGATAGTTCATACTGTTTTCCAGATCCATGGAGTTGGCCATGACTGCGAAAGAACCGTACAATTACTTCTTGCTTCTAAGAGCTTTGTTTCGGTCCATAGGAGGGGGGCATCATGACTTGCTCTACCAAGAATTCCTACCACTATTGCCAGATCTTTTACAAGGTAAAAGTTTGAAAAACGTAACTTACACGTTAATCATATTACACCTATCGTACATAGTTAATCTGTAGCGCCCTACTAACATAATCTTTGCAAAGGACATGTAAAGTATTAACCATTATTCTGTTGTGGTAAAATGTTATAGTATAAAATTGTAAAAAAGTTATAACCTTACCACATTAACATTTTCCGTCTTCATAAAGTATGGCAAATATTGCAAATTTTATAAATTTGTTAATTTATAATCATTACTTACTTACTTACTCTTACTCTGTTGGCGCTACAACCCTCCATGGGGTTTGGCCTGATGAATCATCTGTTGCCATCGAATTCTATCTTCAATAGACACTCATTCCCCTCAGATCATCCAAAACATCATCCCTCCATCTCTTTGTTTTAATGATAACTTTAAAACTACGTTGTACCACAATAACAGTTTGAGAGAAATGAAAGAATATTTGTGAGTTTGTTTGGAGTAAGTCACGGATATTATCTGATCGTAAGTCATCATTTTCCTCCATATTCACTAAATACTATATTGCTAATGTGACTGGAACTGAAACACTAATATATAAATAATAATAAATTTTGAAAAATGAATGGCTATTTTATTACTTTGACGACTTTGTATTGACCACTGTATGTGTATGGGTGGGTGGGTGGGTCAATACCACTGTACGTGTATGAGTGGGCGGGGGGTATTGACTATAGACGCAGTGGTGAGTCTGGTCTTTTTGGTCTTTTTCTGGGATGTGTGCTTGTTGGTGACCAGCCGGCTATTTTCTCAACCAGTCTCCTTTAACTCATCCTTGAGATGTATCCTAGCCATCTGTTTCTCTGAACCTTTATTAAGTGGAAATATCCTCACTGTTTTAAGCTTCTAGGAGATCTTATTCTTCTTTCTTTGCTATACTCCTTGTCCACATTATGGCTTATAAATTCTTCTATGAACTCAACTTAAAAGATTCTTAACCTATCAGTGAGTGTCTTGTTTGGCGAGGGATCATCCATGCTTCACATCCATGTACAACGACTGGTCAGATGACAGTTTTGTAGATGCTAAGCTTATATGCAGGATTGGATCTAAAAATTCTTTCTTTTCGCTTTATAGGGTATGAGATAAGGTATGAGTAAACACTATCCACTGTTGTTCATTGTGACTTCTTCAGGATGGAGATAGATTGCTTGTTTCGTGGATAATTCATAGCCAGTTTCTCTCTTATGTGAAAAAGGTGCTATTGCTACTGACGATTTTTTAGATATGTAGCAACCATTGTTTGGTTTTTGTCTTTGTAATTTTGTCTTTTCATATTAGTTCAGGCTTACGCCATATTTCTCTCCTGATATATTTATTTCCAATCTATTGACCTTTATCTTGTGTACTTGTACTTTAAAATAAATAAAATCAAGCCAGTCAAAAAAATGTATTTAGACATATAGGTCACTGTATAACTGAACGATTCATGTACTAGACAATCTTGAACTATAATTATTAATGGTAACATATTTTGTTTCAGGCCTCAATAGCTTGCAGTCCAGTTTACATAAGCAGCACATGAAGGACCTGTTTGTAGAGTTGTGTCTCACCGTGCCGGTCAGACTGAGTTCCTTACTACCGTACTTGCCGCTGCTCATGGATCCTCTGGTTTCTGCACTCAATGGCTCTCATACACTTATTAGTCAGGTAAGTGGTATATCCTTTGGTTTACTTCCCTAGAATGTTTAGTTTCATAAGGTTCTTCTAAATAATTGTGGAAGTAAGAGTTTTTGAAAATGTATTTTTCACTCTAGGGCCTGAGGACATTGGAGTTGTGCGTGGACAACCTCCAGCCGGACTTTCTCCATGAGCATATCCAACCTGTGAGGGCGGAATTGATGCAGGCCTTATGGCGTACATTACGCAATCCTGCTGATCAGGAGGCCCATGTTGCCTTTAGGTGAATATTTTCATAACTGAAGTTGTAGTTATTTTAACATACTTAAGAGTAGGTCTGAGATTATTACACCTTATTGCATAATAAGGTGTCTATACAACCCTGCATGTTGCTTTCAGGTGAGTCTGTAGCTATAGTTGTAACTATTAAAATATATAAGAATCAACAAATTTAGCTAACTTGTTAATTGTTAGTATCAAAACAACATTGTAATATAGTATGTTACACGATTAGATACCAATTATCGTATTTAATATTTGTATACATTTTGATACAGTGAAAGTTGTTTATTACCTACTCAGTTAATGATCCTCTCATCCATTCATGTTAGGCTAAATATTCCACCTGAACATTTGGAATTTAAGTTCATGTGAGATGTTTCAAATTATGTTTGTTTATTTATTTTTTTTTATCATATGTAAGAACATCTGCCACTTACCTTGTTTCTTTCCATTTAAACCAGCTGCTACCCATCACTAATAATCTCATCATACTCATTGATCATATGTTTTATCACATTAATTTAATTTAATTCAGTTCCCAAAATTTGCATACTCTATGTTTAATCATTTTATTAATAAATATTTTCCTTTCTTAGATTTGGCATAATTTAATTTAAGAATTGGAAGTTGTTTTATTTCTTTTTTTAACCTATTCCATTTTTCTAAAATATTTCAACATTAATTTAATTTTCTCATGATTTTAATATTTGATTTATTATAATACCAACCTCCACATCCCCTGGTGAAGTGAAGTGATCATCAAGCAACCAGTGACACATTGTTGTAATTGTGGATTGAGAAAGGAACTAGTAGCAGTGAGAGTCCATTATTAGCCTTGAAGGAGAGAAGATGCAGCCAGAATACAGTGACTTTATTTAGTGACATTCCCAATAAAAGTGTTTTTGTAAATCATTACAAAACTTTTATTTATTAAATTTGGCCACAAACATATTTAAATTTCCCAAAACATCAAGAATTCTAAGTTTGTGGTGAAGACAACTTTAAACTTAAATTTGGTGAGACCAGACCATAGACTAATTGCTGTGAAGATATTTTCCATTGAAAATTGAACTTTAAATTTGAACTTTCTCCCTATCTTTTCCCTTATTTGATAATTTTTTTTTTCTGATACTGTTTTTTAAATTATTCTCTTTTTCAAATTTTTAATTGGACAATTAAACATGATTAATATTAAATCTCATAAGAACATTGATGGCCAGCTCGACACCCCTTCCCTGAGGTATCTCTATGTTGTACTACCGAGTATGTTTTCAGCCGGAGCATAAACCAGAAGAAACCAAATTGTAAAGCAAGAAAGAAGATAAAAGCAAATTAAATAAAGACATTTTATTAACATAGTATTTCACTGTACAACTGGTTATCTTATTGTATCAATACACTTCATTATTCCTTGTTGTACCCTGTGTATTTTTTTGTATATTATATATATTTTTAATTGTTAATTTTGGCGCCCAAATCGTGTTGGCCAGTTCAATGCCTTATGAGATTAGGTATATAAAAATACAACTTCCAAGTTATTCCAAATCTAGGCCTATGTGTAATATTTATATATTTGATATATCACCCATTATAGGTATCATAAAACCATCACCACATATCGAACTCTCATCACAATATAAGATTATTAATAGCCATGTCCCACAAACCTTATAATCTTAGAAATAGGCTCAATACAACAGATGAGACCATGGAAGACGCCATTAAAGAAGCTAGCCAAACACTAACAGCTACATCTGACAATTATAACACATCAACATCTAATGCAAGCAATACAGATATAGCTACGAACACAAATAACATGAACACAAATAATGACATAGACATTTTATTTAACGAAATTCCGGCAGGAGAAGAATTTTTAGGATTTGATATTCCTGAAGCGGAGACGGCAGACGCCATGACAGTGACGGCGGACAATGTAAACAAACTCCAACCATCTCAACCAACCAGCCAATGGGAACACAGCACAGCATCATGGGACGGCGTTACCATGACAACGACCACCAGCACCAATCCAGCGCTGAATGAACCGATGACGTCACCCGCACATTCCATTGCTATTCATTCTACCGCGACGGACAAACAACCGGCTAGCGCAGATGCGAATACCGATTTGCTTTCACAAATTGCAGCACTTATAAAAGATAGTTCTTTAAAACTTGAATACCGTTTAGAACAAAGTATAAATGAATTAAAACAAGACAACTTAGAACTAAAACAAAATTTAAATCAGAACCTTAAAATATTTTCTGAATATATTGAAAGTAAAATCGATCACTTAAGCCATAAATATGACGAAGTCAAATCTGACCTTGACATAATTAAACTTACACGAGCCGAACAAAACAATAGAATGAATCACTTGGAAACAAATTTCGGCAACGAAATCCAAAAACAAAACCAGCAGGTCCGTGACGACTTAAACAAAAATATTGCAATCCAGAATGATAACATCAAGAAAGCCCTTGCTAACAACACTACTTACGTTATAAATACAGTTGACATTAAATTACTTAATCACGCCACTGCTTGCCAGACAAACATTATCCAACAAAAGGAAGAATTGACTCAGCAAATTCAGGACAGTACGAAACAAGTATTAACACAAATATTACCAATTACACAAAAACAAGGAGAAGATATTGATACATTAAACAAACTTGTACACACCTTTGGTAATAGAATCACCAACGTCACAGAATATAGACAGATACAGAAGCCCCACGGTATAGGAAATAATGAAACGGGCAGATCGTGGTATTTCTCAAAATGAAGGCGTTGAGACGGTCGCTAACTGGCGCGGCGTTGCCAGATCATAGTGCGGGATTCCCGTTTTCCCACACTGGAGGGAGGAATACAGAATGGACAGACAGAACTCCAACCGACAGTCAAACAGGGCACTGAGGGCAAGGCTCGGAATACCCCCGCTTACGTTCACTGAGTTGCATTTACTTCGCGTATTTTAACCCTATACTTGTTTGAATTTTAGCCAAATTCTCAAAGTACATAAGTTATACATTGAGCATATGAAACCTATTTTATGCACTTCTAAATAAAGGGGATTGTTTAATTGTATTCTTAATTAACAAGTTTATGAAACATTTATGATAATTTATCAAATTAAATTATGAAACAACTAATTGTTTTAAGGAAGATAAAATAACGATGGATAGTAAGAAAACCAAGATTTTTATTCTGCAGTTAGCTTGGGCATTGTCAGTGATATTACACCACGAGGAACTATAAAATATAACATATAATTTAGACATACATATTATACAGAATTTATTCACCACAATTTCTCAATACATCCCTCTCATAAGCTCATTATTTTTATTCATTTTTATTAGGGCTTACTATTCTTAAACTTTTCAATTTGCCAAATTGATTGATTTTTTACTTATTTTATACCGACTGAATATCATCATTGTTTATAGATACTACATACTGTACCTGAGCAGATACAGACACAAGCAAATTGTATTGATGGCACATGCTTATAGGGATCCTTGAAACATATTATTAGAAATTATACTTTTAACTATCGATACATTTATGAACTATTTACATTAATAAACATTTGATTAAACCCAAAAACAAAACATAAATTGTTACACAAATACGTCCTAAATGTGTTATAAAATACAAAATAAATACTGTAAACACATAGTAAACATATAGACTATTTTAAAAATTATATCTTATCACCAACATTTCTCATATCTCGATCTTTCATAACCACATTATTTTTATTCATCTTACTCAACCCTCTATTTTCTACGTCCCTTTTCACATTTTTAAACCTTTCAATTTGGCGAATTAATAGGGCGCTTATTACTGCTTGTAGATACTTTAAAGTGGACAGATTAAGAGACAAAAAAGAAATATTGGTGACACAGTTAAAAGACTGATTTATATCCAAGTCTTTAGAACAGATAAAAGTCTTAAACACAATTACTAAGAGAAATTAAATTATCAAATTATGTATGGAAAAATAACCATACAAATTAGTTACTTCACAAGACAAAAGATTAAATTTGTTTGTCATGACATTCAAATGACCGCTACTCTGTAAAGGATAATCCTTTCCAATTCCAGTTTGGACAGTTAATTCTCTTAAATAGACATTTTATTGAATACCAAACTTGGCTTAGATTTAAGATGTTCGTACTACTCCTCACGGGCCTTACCAGTGAAAAGATGAAAAGTCACTGATGGTATGAAAAAGTAGGTTTTTGTGACCAAGATGATGTGCAAGATTTCAATTTTATATTTTAAGTCATATAAAAGGTGTGACAGCGTTTCTATATTTTTTTTTCACCTTGTATGCACGCTATGTACTGTACATGTTGCCGACGTTTCAAGTGCATTGCAGTTTCATCGTACATGATGCCGACGTTTCAAGTGCATTGCAGTTTCATCTTCAGCTTAACACACTCTGTTACTAGATCCACAGAGTATATGTAATGTACCTGGTGATGAGTATGTCGCCCTGAAGATGAGAGCTGCAATGCATTCGAAACGTCGGCATCATCTAATTAGTGTACATAGCAATCGGACACGGTCCTACCCGGATTATGATAATGTAAATAGTTTGGTCTAACGTGGAGTTAATATCAAACTGGTTTAACTTATTCATTTTAACGATTAGTCACCAAATACGAATGTGGGTATACTTTTGCTGCAGGAAATGTATCGCATAGATTAGTGAAGTAAGGTGTGTGAATGGTGTGTGACTGCAGCAGTCGTCACATTCACTCCGTGAACGCTGATAGCGCTACCATAAGGTTGAAGACGGGCTTTGCTAAACAATTTAACATTTTAATTTAGTATTTTTCAGTTTACTCATGGCATTTTTACAGTTTTAGACAATAGAAGATAATTGACAATGTGGGGACAATATGCAGAAGACGTTTGATTAATTTATATTAACACGAGGCACAAATGGCTCGAGGAAAATAATCTAGGCCTAAATGATGTGTATTATTTAAAAAATTTCTTTCACTTACCACAGGTCTCCACGTACACTTATGATAGGTGTTTTGAGAACCTTAACATCCGCAGTGATTCAATTTGTATAAATTTTTATACTTCCTCTAACACAAACTGTCGTAATCTTTCTTTCTCTCCATTGAAACACTAAGTTATAACAAGACACAATGATAAAATAACCGAAACCAAACTAATTTTATTCAGAAACTATGGGACACCCCTGCCCGCTTCGCATGCCAACCCCGTCGTCAGTCGCTGTGCTCGTGAGATATGGGTCACCTGCGGCCTCGTGGGGGAGCTCAGCCTTCGGCCACGCCAAGACGCTCTGCTACAGGCCCCGCGGTGGAAGGTTCGGCTTGCGGTCTCACCAAGACACTCTGCTACAGTCCCATATGAGGAACTCGGCCTACGGCCTCGTCAAGACGCTCTTCTACAGGCAGTTATGGAACTCGGCCTACGGCCTCGCGAGGGAAAGTTCGGCTTGCGGCCTCACCAAGATACTGCTACAGTCCATTTGTGGATCTCGGCATGTCGCCTCGTGAGAAAGATCGGCCCTCTGCCTCGTCAGGATTTTTAACCAGTATGACCATTTATTTTGGTTTTTGGGACAGCGGAACCCCTAAACATAGACTTTTCTCAAATCTGATGGTAAATTAGTATTTAAGAGAAAAATACTTTTATTTTGATACCCCACTTGAGTGTATTAGTTTGACATTAGTACTCAATTTTGGGTTTTGGAGCTTCTTTTTATTTGGGGGGGGGGGGGGGGCAGAACCCTTAAACGTTGTCTCTTCCAAGATATAAAGGTAAAATGTAATTTTTGAGATAAATACCTACAGTTTGATGCTCCACTTGTAAGTTTTATTTTTGTACTACCCTTTTACTGGTTTTAGGAGTTTTTTGTTTTGTTTTAGGAGCATTTACTCCTTAATATTTATCCTGTTCAAAATCTGATATTGTATTTGGATTCAAGAGAGAAATGGCTTTAAATTGATATCTCATTTGAGTAGATTAGATCAGTTTTTACAATTTTTACATTTTTAAAATTTTTAGTTTTTGAGCCCCCGATACCACAAATGTTTGAGTTATTAAGCTGAAATTCATATATAAGGTGCTCGTTTCTTACACGTGTAGAACTGTGAATGTTTGGACATTTTACTAAAGATTTTCTTCAACTTAGGTAATAAGAACTACTTTTTAGTGATTTTTTTCCATTGGGGACAAAGGAGAAGTTTTGGGGTAAAAAGGCCATCATCTTGTTTATGAATGAAAAAAGTAAACTTTTGTGAATTTTTCTGGAGGTTTCATACAGAGAGCTTCAATTCAAATATACTCTTCATGGGGGTAAGACGCCGGGAAATGCCTCAACATTTAGTGTCAGTGAGTCAGTCAGTCACTACATCGAGCTTTATAGTATATAGATTGACTGAGTTTTATTCAGAATTTTTTTTACAGACGGAAAGGATGCAGGAAGTAGATGAACACGTGATGGGCGCGCGTTCATTGAACTTTGCCTCAAATATTATTTTCCATCTAGTTTGAAGGAAACAGTATTCGTTCTAACATATGAGACGCCGACACAACGTTGTGCGTATTTTAAGGCGAATATGAACGATGATATGAGTGTAGTCTGGTTACTAATTGAGTCTAACTGTTCCTCAGAAAGTGCAATTTATTAATAGCCCAACAGCCAGGGCAACTATCGGACCTGCAGCTTTCCGTAAAATCCGAACCACGTAGTGTTGGTCTGATTTTCAGCTAACGGACAAGTCTGACACTCAGTTCTCTTCCCTACACAACATCCGAACCTTGAATACCATCCAACATACGTCTTTAGTAGTGTCCACGTCGATGGCAACCATTGTGCGGACGCCATGTCGGTATTAAGAGGACCGAGCATGGAACCTATCACCTTCAATCTCCCAAACACTTTGTCCCCATTCGAGATTTATGTTCCTTTAAATATTTTTTACCCATTTAAAATTGTAAAAAATAATAGTAATAATCCAAAACCTAATTTTTTCTTAAACTAGGGGATACCACAGCACGCTAAGTGTGCAAAACCCCGTTACTGGCTACGCTCATTTCACTCACTCGTGTAATTTTGTTATTTTTCTTCGTATTACATGCTTAACATTGTTTCAATACACTGTTAAAAAATAACCTCTTATGTCAAGTGTGCAACAGTGTCAACGGTGCACGTCATAAGCTTTCTCAATGTTAGGGTAACAATGATTTGCTAGTATTGGGATATTATTATCTGCCTTAATTTAGCTTTTTGATAAAAACTGTTGACAAATCCCCTCTTAGTATATGTCTATAGCCTATAATGAATGTTTACAGCAAATTTCGTGGTCTTATGATTTTTGAGAATTTGTGATTAGTCAGTGTTGTTTGGCTTTAATAATACTTATAGAAATCATCTCCCTAGCCACGACAAAATTGGAAAACATTTGTTCTTTGTAATAGGATTATTTATGTTTTATATTTATCTAATTTTCAGTTAGTCAAGTTTTGAGCGAAAATAGCACCCTACTGATGAATACCTGAAGAAACGTTTAAAATAATGTATTTTTTAAATAGTTGATTAAGCTACGTGTATGGAATTTTAGACTGACAACGCCAATAAAATAATAAAGTATACAAAATAATTTTACTAACATTTATGTAGGCTATTATTAACAAATTTGCAAGTATTTATTATTATTATTATTATTATTACTATCTATCTTAAATACATTCATGATAGTAAGCTTTTACACTTACTTTATTCATTTGCACGGGAAAAATATTTTTCCATATATTTTATTTACTTATTTTTACTCGTGTGTACAAAATCTAGGTCCCACCAAGTTATGCAAAACTTGTCGGTGAAGACCAATAGTAAAAAAGAGAAACAAAAACGTATTATAGGAAAAAATACCTGATTATTTTAAATTTGTTTCTAGTAATTACTAAGATTGGGCGGTTTAGGGCAGGCACCGAATTAAACAAACAATATTGTCAATAAAAAATGTTAATTTGAATATTGCGATTTAACAGTAAAAGATGAACAGTAATATTAAACTCCGCATATGCATCATTGTTGGACTGCTCGTGCGATACACGCGGGACTGTTGCAGTTGACTAGCCTGAGAGACCAAAGACAATGCGTAGCGAGGGAATTCTCCCTGGCCGGCTGGGCCGGCCGGCCAGCCACAGTTTGGCAACCGCGCTTGGCCGGTTTTTACCACTAGCGCCGCGTATGATCTGGCCGGTGAGTTAAGCGATCTCGCGTTTCAAAATTTAGCATTGCGTGGGGCTTCTGTATCTGTCTATATTCTGTGCCAACGTTGAAGGTCAAGTTAGTAATGGAGTTATATCAGGCACACCGAATATTTATGTCACATGTACCGGCAACAGCACCCATGCAACCGACAATAGTCCACCTAAATTTTACGGGAGAGCCCAAAACCCTAAGGAATTTTTACATAAACTAAAACGCTTCTATGAACGAAACATAACACACAACAAACCAAACAACGACTCGGAACACTTGCGGGACATTATTGAACAATGTTTAGAGCAACATGCTGCAAAATGGTTCGACCTAATTAAGGAGGAAATCCACAACTGGTCAGATTTTGAACATAAATTTACAAACAAATACTGGAGCCGCGAGATCCAACGAGGAGTAAAGCAGCGTATAGAGGTCGAAAGATACCGGCCCGGAGGAAAGCTGCCACGAGCAGAATACTTCATTGAACGAGTATTGACATTACGATTAGGGATGGACGAGTCTCGAAATTTCGGGAATTCCCCGGGAAATTATAATTCTCGTCCTGCGAGAAGGAAATTTTGTTACGATCGGGAATTCCATTCGAGAGTTTTTCTAAGATGTAACCAACTAATAGTTCGATCTCAACAACACGGTTATAATCGACATTCATGATCAAGTTCGGATTTTTTCAATCAATATAAATTAAAATGAAAGGTTAATAAAATTATGATAGGCTTGTGTCTCGATTACCGTGGAATGTAATTTATTGCTTATAGTGTGGCAGTGAAGTTACGTAGTGACTGACGACTGACAGTCGGAGTCGACAGTTGGGGTCGAACGTAGATGTAACGTTCTCAGTGTTCTCACGACCCATCATTTGACAAAGCTCATCTAAGTGAACGAGATATCCGGATCACGATGCTCAAAAAAAACTATTAAAGTCGAACAAGTTAGAAGTTACCGAGATCTATGATCCAACTAAACAAATCTAGTATAGGACAGAACTGTTGACCGAAACCCAAATGATAATGAACAAAAACTGAGTGGGCCTATATTCCAATGTTTGTGTGTGTCAGTAACGTAAAATCATTCAATCAAACTGCTCCCGAGAACAGGTCACTTTACTGTCCAACAAAACAACAAATCTTCCTTCCCATGGCAAAAGTCCATTCCTCTCATGTACATACAATGAACCGTTCTGCTCGTTTCCGAATTGAAATTATCGTACATTTCCCGTGAGGTGATTGTGATCCGTTTAGGTGTTTACTCTGAGTAGGGAATCATCCAATGATTTGACAGAAGAAAATATCGTATCATATCATATAAAATATCGTGATGGCGTTCAAGTATCGTGCGACGTAACAATATTTATTTATTTTCAATTGAATAAAAAATAAGTAGATATAGCTGTAGCGAATGTCAATTAATAATCTGTTTGTGAACACTTTGGATCGCCAAATGTGCATGTAACATTTGCAGGCATACGATATTTTCTTCTGTCAAACTGTCGATCGGTTTCCTGACTAGGTTAGAAAGTAACACAGATGGAGTGTAAAATGTATTACAATACGATAATTTTGATTTGTGAACTCAGTGAACGGTTCCCTGATCAAATTGTTACTACTACGTCGATGTTAAATGCAAAACAATTCAATCCAAATCAAAGATTATATTATTATTTATTTATTAAAACGGACGGATTTAGCAATAAGGAACATAATTTTTATTGAACCGAAACTTAATCATACTACTTGTGTATATTTCATAAATTTATAATTTAGCTGCACAAATCTACTTTGTATCACCAGTTGCCAGTTGGCATTTAGCTGATATTTCAGATTGCATCTCGTCTGGCTAGGCATACATTTGCCGATTACGTATACCGTTGTCACTCCAATACGTCAGAAATTCCTCGTGATGAAATGATTATCTTTCTATGTATCGAAGTAGTTTCGAGTTGCACACATTCATTACCGATCATAATTTATTAAATATAATTGATCGTAAACGACTTGTAAATTTATATTTAGGTGCACAATTATTAAATTATTACTATCGATCCATTAAACTACCGGTATTTTGGCATCTAGATTTACAAATTTGATTATATTTCACAGCTTATTTCCGGTTTATTATAACCATTATTATATTACTGAATAAAATAACTACAGATCCACTTTTTATGGCGTATACAAAATCAATTTTTTGTTGAAAAGCGACAATTTTGAAAGCAATCGACTGTGTTTGGCGATGACGCCTGAATCGTAGAATCACTTGATCCAGCTTTTGCCCAAAAGCTTCGCTACCGTGATTGGAACTACCAGATCGACCGCTGTGTGATTAGTTGACAATCACAGAGAAGAAATAGAGGTTGCTTTCTTATGACTACAGCGGCAGTTATTAATAGAATTAAAACAAATGCACATCTCTAAATAGTCAATACATGTGCAGTAATAATTACTAAGTTTATCCGTGAGGATTTGGGGGGGGGGGGGGGGATAAGGAAGGGACTGCCAAGATACTGGCTCTGTGTGCAACTTCAGTTCTTACAAGATTCTTACAAGATTCTTACAAATGAGACGCCGACACAACGTTGTGCGTATTTTAAGGCGAATATGAATGGTTTTATGAGTGTAGGATGAGTGTGGATGAGTGTAGTCTGGTTACTAACTGAGTTCCTAGTTATAATGTAGTTCAGTTAATTAATTGAAGAATTCATCCATGTCTAGTTTTTATGATGGTTTAATTAAAATTTACAATTTTAATTCAGTTATATCAAATAAGATTGCTTTGTTTATTAAGTGTGTAATATGTTATTGTTTAGTCTAAACCTGTTTGATTTTTTTCTGTTTTGTGGATAGCAGGCAAAAAATAAAAAAGATTTAATAAAATAAGGAGTACATAAATGTGCCTTAACATTAATGGTTGAATTTCCTACTAGATCACATACCAATTAATTATTATTACAATAAAATGATTTGGTTTATTTGTTTTATCTACTAAGTTTGAAAATTAATGTATGATAAGCTGGGAAAAATTCCCTCCGAAAATTTCTCGAAATTTGGGAGGAAATTAATTTCCCTCCCGTTTCCCTCCCGAAATTTGGGAGGAAATTAATTTCCCTCTCGTTTCCCTCCCGAACCTAAAAATCTCCTCTCGTCCATCCCTAATTACGATCCATCACTCCACCAATCAGCGAGGATGAAATCATAAATATTCTTTCGGAACACTTTTCCGAGTTGATCCAAGACGCCCGAAGAGTCCAGAATGTGAACACCGTAGCCGAGTTCGAATTGCTACTCCAAAGAGAAGATATTAAGGACGCACACCAGCGATCGAAAACTACCAGTCAACCGAGAAACGAACCACCACCACAGCGACAGTTTCAGCACCAGCCAGGAAGCAGACCTCCAAACAGCCCTCCTAGAAACCAGTATTACCGCAGCGATGGACAACAGCAACAAAGACGACCAACCTACAACAACGGGCACCTCAACAACTCTTCACCTGAATACCGGAGAGAATACGATAGAAGACCCAACTACAGAGGAAACTTCAACCAACATTACAACCGGGGCAACAATTCATCAAATCGAGACAACCAGCAATATCCCAGCCGAGAACAAGCACAAATATGCTCTGCCATAATAGAAAGGAGAAACCCAACGACTAGTTCACCTCCCAGTACTACAACAAGTACTGCGCTTTTAAACGCCTAAGCACTGACGAGTCCCAAGGCCTAGGTAAACTTCCCTTGTTTTATAATCATGGATTTCTATCCTCAGATTCCTCAGTGCAAAACACAAAACTCGGATTACAAAGGCCTTCTAATTTAGATAATAATGTAAATAATTCAAATCCAATATTAACCCTTAGTAATATATTTTGTGACTGTGACTTTTTACTAAATGAAGATCCTGAAACTAATAAAACTGTAGAAACAGCAAACAACATAAAATGTCCAGAGATTAATATTTTAATAAACAATGTGCCTACTTCCGCACTCATAGACACGGGTGCCAACATCTCATGTGTCTCAGAGCAATGGATAATAGAGAATAGGAGTAGATTAGGACGATATGAAGAATTACCTTTAACTGGCATACACATCAAAACTGCCGTCGGTGTTAAATCAAAAAGAGTTTCTAAGATATTAATGCTTACAGTTAATGTCAACGGTGTGGAAACTAATTTGCAACTAATCATGGTACCAAACCTCGTTCATAATGTAATTATTGGAATAGATACGATAAGACTGTGGAAGATGGAAATAAACTTTGATAGAAAAACATTGAATATAAACATAAATAATACTGAATTACTATTGGAGTTTGACGGGTGCAACCACGATGGAATCTTATGTTACTTAATGAACGACAATGATGTTGAATACAATGAAATGTCGGCATACGACCAAAACTTAGAAAGAACCTATATTTATGATAATTTTGAAACTTATAACGATACCACCTCTTCCTCCACAACGAACCTACAAGACAGGATAAATGCTGAGATAATAGAAGAAACTCTGAACCAGAACGAAATGCTCAACAACGAACAAAGGACTCAACTCACCGATCTACTTTTGAAGTATCAAAATACATTCTCTGATGCTCCTGGACTCTGCAACAAGTACCAACACAATCTAGAAGTTAAAGAAGCTGAAACCTTCAAATGTCAATCCTACCCCGTACCTTTAGCCCATCAGAATGCTGTACTACAGGAACTACAACGAATGGAACAACTCGGGATAATTGAACGAAGTAACAGTACCTTTATCAACCCTATTATACCCGTAATTAAGAAGTCAGGTGAAATTAGATTGTGCCTAGACGCACGTAAAATTAACCAGTTAATTACCCCAGATTATGAATGCAACCGTAGCATAAACGAACTCCTAGCTAAAGCATGTAACTCTAAATGGCTCACTAGTATTGATCTAACCGCTTCCTATTGGCAAATACCATTAAATTCTAAGTCCCGCCAGTACACAGCTTTTCAGTTCAGAGGGAAGACTTACCATTATAAAGTTACTCCTTTCGGTATCTCTACGTCCCAAGCCGCTTTAGTGAGAGCCCTAGATAAAGTCTTCGACGATGAAGTGGAAAATTTCACCTTAATTTATGTGGATGATATCTGTATAATTAGTCCCAATTTCAAAGACCATTTAACACATATTGATTATATCCTTAAGAAATTGACTGAAGCCGGAATGACCGTAAAATTCTCGAAGTCTACCTTCTGCCAGAACACTATACCTTTCCTAGGTTACACACTCACCGAATCAGGACTTTGTATGGACTCTAGTAAAATCAAACCTATTCTGGATTTTCCTTCACCGACTAACCGCAAACAGCTGAAATCATTTTTAGGATGCATCAACTACTATAATAAGTTCATCGACCGTTATGCAGAAGCCGTTCAACCTTTACTTCGCCTTACATCAAAGAAGACTAAATTCATCTGGACAGCAAAAGATGAGACAACCTTCAACCACATCAAACGTATGTTCCTCCACACCAACATACTATACCATCCGAATATCAACAAGACATTCTACCTGCAGACCGACGCATCGGACTACGCAATCGGAGGTCACTTATTCCAGTTGAAGGAGAACGGAGATAAGGCTGCGATTGTCTTCATTTCTCGAGCCCTGCAATCTGCTGAACTACACTACACCACCACAGAAAAGGAGCTCCTCGCCATCGTATATTGCCTACAGAAAACTCGCTACCTCATACTAGGGACAAGACTCAAGATACTGACTGACAATCATGCCATCACATTCCTCAAAACATGCAAACTCCTGAACAACCGCCTCACCCGTTGGATTCTTGCTATTCAGGAATACGACTTCGAAATCCAACACTGCAAGGGCGCAGAGAATTCTACAGCCGATGCACTCAGTCGAATCATCCATCCAGACACCTCACCAACTCAGCACCCACCTCAAGAACTAACTATCAACTACATCCGAAGAATCTCCGACCCTCATCTACGCAACGCCTTATCAAATTTACCTGAACTACAGTCTGATGACCCACTCCTTAGGATTCCTTATGCTACCCTTAAACTTGACCAAAATGTTCCTCTCTACCAACAGACTTCCGAAAAATATAAGCTGGATAAAGAAATATTGTATAAGAAGCATAGGAACAACTGGCTGATCGCAGTACCGGAATCAATTATCAACCGCCTCATCTGGGAGTGCCACTATTTCTACTTACATTGCGGAGCGAAGAAATGTTTCTCCATACTGCAAGAATGTTTCATTTTTAAGAATATGGGACGAAGAATTCGGACTACCTTAGCCACCTGCGACTCTTGCCAACGTTGTAAAACCAACCAGCACCCACCACAAGGACTTGCAAAAGGAATAACTTGTAACCAGAAGAATGATCACCTCGCCATCGATATCATTGGACCATTACCCACTAGCATTGGAAACGTAAAATACCTACTCATCACCCTGGACATTTTTACAAAATTCGTCAAACTCTACCCCATGAGAACTGCCAATACACACACCATCATCAAGAAACTGTTTGAACACCACTTCATCAACTACGGTATACCCAAGAGGATTCAAAGTGACAACGGATCACAGTTTAAAAGTAAGGCCTGGCTTAAGAAGCTTAAAGAAAATGATATCACCCCCATATTTAGTCCTGTATACTATCCGTCTTTTAACATGGCAGAGAGACCGATAAAGGAAGTAAAGAGATGTCTACGCACCTACTGTGCACACAAACACCGTAACTGGGCACGGTACATACCTGAGATAAACACCTTCTTAAATGAGATTCATCACGAAACGACCGGCTTCACCCCAAATGAACTTCATCTAGGATTTAAAAGTGTTCGATTTTGGGAAAACTATGTCTCAAATCCTTTTACATCAGATATACCTCTGGAGAGAAAATTGTTTTTAGCCAAACAAAGGATAAAGGACAAGCAGAAGAAACGTGCACGTAAAGCCAACATGAAGATCCGACCTACTAATTTTAATTTGAATGATCTTGTACTTGTGAAAACCCATCCACTGTCGCATGCTGTCGTAGGAGAAACCGCCAAACTTTTTGAAGTCTACGAAGGTCCGTTTAAAATTGACCAAATATATGGAACATCAACCTACGGAGTTAGAAGCCTTGATGGAAGACGGAAGTTTGGACCATACCACGTGTCTGCCATCAAACGTTACCTGTCCCCAACTCAAGAGGATATATGATTCAAATTAAGAACAAGAAACAAGTGTAGTTTACCTATAGACCTGTATTGTAAATATTGTATAGTAATTTAATTTTCTTTGTAACATTGTATTTTCATATTTTGTGTTAATCCCATCAACCTACTCATCAATATGTATTTTGTAATGAATTTGTGATATGTACCCCTTGTCTAACAACTGTGTATGTGTAATAAAAACTGTGTACTACGACAAAGCCCATGTCTTGTTGAGAGGGGATAATTTCCTTAATCACCCAAGTAAACTAATAACCCATGATTTTCTCCTATGATTGATCCGCTAAATCCCCAGTGCGAGAAGATTCCCCCCTAATAGACTGTGAGTCCTGTGCAATAATCTGTGCCAGTGAAACCACCTTTCCCCAGTTTCCCTTACTTCCCCTTTCCCTGGTGACTTTTCCCCTTGTAAAAAAAAAAAAAAAAAAAAAAAAAAAAAACAAGTCACTCATTCCCCAGTGCTATGTCCCAATAACCTCCACAATTCCCTTTATAAACTGTATAACCCTTCTTGTATATAATTTGTAATATTGTCAATTGTATTGTATTGTATTATGTAACCGTCTGTGTCATGTATGTAACCTTCATCATTTTGTATTGTTAGTTTTAAAAAATTTTGTCTATGTATGTTTGTATCTGTTTGTTTATTATGTCAACATAATTTTCACATCATGTTCGAAATCTTGTGATGACTTTCAGTAATCCCTGCAATTTCTGAGGGGATATTTGAGATGTTTCAAATTATGTTTGTTTATTTATTTTTTTTTATCATATGTAAGAACATCTGCCACTTACCTTGTTTCTTTCCATTTAAACCAGCTGCTACCCATCACTAATAATCTCATCATACTCATTGATCATATGTTTTATCACATTAATTTAATTTAATTCAGTTCCCAATAATTTGCATACTCTATGTTTAATCATTTTATTAATAAATATTTTCCTTTCTTAGATTTGGCATAATTTAATTTAAGAATTGGAAGTTGTTTTATTTCTTTTTTTAACCTATTCCATTTTTCTAAAATATTTCAACATTAATTTAATTTTCTCATGATTTTAATATTTGATTTATTATAATACCAACCTCCACATCCCCTGGTGAAGTGAAGTGATCATCAAGCAACCAGTGACACATTGTTGTAATTGTGGATTGAGAAAGGAACTAGTAGCAGTGAGAGTCCATTATTAGCCTTGAAGGAGAGAAGATGCAGCCAGAATACAGTGACTTTATTTAGTGACATTCCCAATAAAAGTGTTTTTGTAAATCATTACAAAACTTTTATTTATTAAATTTGGCCACAAACATATTTAAATTTCCCAAAACATCAAGAATTCTAAGTTTGTGGTGAAGACAACTTTAAACTTAAATTTGGTGAGACCAGACCATAGACTAATTGCTGTGAAGATATTTTCCATTGAAAATTGAACTTTAAATTTGAACTTTCTCCCTATCTTTTCCCTTATTTGATAATTTTTTTTTTCTGATACTGTTTTTTAAATTATTCTCTTTTTCAAATTTTTAATTGGACAATTAAACATGATTAATATTAAATCTCATAAGAACATTGATGGCCAGCTCGACACCCCTTCCCTGAGGTATCTCTATGTTGTACTACCGAGTATGTTTTCAGCCGGAGCATAAACCAGAAGAAACCAAATTGTAAAGCAAGAAAGAAGATAAAAGCAAATTAAATAAAGACATTTTATTAACATAGTATTTCACTGTACAACTGGTTATCTTATTGTATCAATACACTTCATTATTCCTTGTTGTACCCTGTGTATATATTTTTTTTTTTAATTGTTACATGTAAGGGTTATTAAACCTGAAAGAGAAAATGGTCAATAATAAAGATTTCTATTAAAAAATAAATACAAATAATTTTCAGGATCTTGGGGAAATTTGGTGGACGAAACCGTAAGATGATGATAGAACCGCAACGGCTAGAATACAGTGTTAAGGAAACTGCAGGCCCAGCCGTCATCATTCATTTCCCTGATCATAGCAAGCCAATCGAGTTACCTTTGGAAAAGGTACGTGTTATTTATATCCTGTAAATATATTTCTCTGTATTTAAAGCTAATATTATTACACCTAATGTCAGATTTGAAAGTTGAAAGTAGGTACCAGAATATGCGTGATTAGATTCAAATTTTATATCAGTTAATATTCATAAGTAGACAAAGGCACATGCAGTGTTTTGCGGGTCTTGGTTTAATTTATTTACTCAACCCTTCTTAAACGGTAAGCGACATGTATCGCTAATTAAATAAGTCCCACTCGCTGTTAGGGGAATATCGATAATCATTGTTTAGAAGCATTTAATTTGTACGCATGCCTCTAGAGTTCGTGAGGTTGTTTATTCTGTGCGTCTGAACAATGGTGACGACAGTAGGAGGCGTAGAAGCTGGAAGATGACTCATAAGTTGTTTGACAGACCTAATTACATGTTATGCACGCATCTCATGATGCAGCACTGCGCTCTAAGCGGATATTTTTGCGCTAAGTAAACGTGTGATCAGTTGTTTGTAGAGGTTGTGCTTATCATTAAAAAAACATGTAAAATAAATAAATTTGGAAAAATAACTATTAAAAAGGAGTTGAGGTTTTTCCCCAATCAAAGGAAAAACTTGTTTTTGATTTTTCGGTAAAATCATGTTATCCGCGATCAAATATTTCAAATTTCGAATACTCGCACACCCCTAAATTTTGCCATGAAATACATTTATCACAAGAAATTAGTATATTGGAGAGATAGGACATCAGCAAACTTACCTTAGAAGACAAGTTCACTAACACCAGAGTAGTAGTAACATACAGAAAATAAACACATAATCTTACAAATGTTCAATGCCATTGGCACTTTCTTCAGGTGAGTAGAGAGAGAGAGAGACTGTCTCTCTCTGGTCTCAATCTGTGATTCTGCTTAAATCACATTTTGTTCATGTCCACCTTTCCGCTTTATACCATAAGATTGGTTGATTGGTTGACAGTATGGTTATAATATTGAGTTAGCCAAAATTAATTTACGTAGGTATTGACCCATCCACCAACACATATACGTAAATAGGTATTTACCCACCCGCCCAACCGTACACGTACAATAGTATTGACCCATCCACCAACACATACACGTATTGACCCACCCGCCCACCCGTACACGTACAGTGGTATTGACCCACCCTCCCACCCATACTTGTCCAGTGTTATTATGTATACTGATAATACATCTTGTACATCAATATCATCATTTTAAAATAAAGAACCTTCAACAATTATAATTATGCTTGTAGATTATTGACACGGCAGTGAATGCTTTGAAGCAGAGTGCTACTGAGCCCTTCTATCGCCGGCAGTGCTGGGAAGTGATAAGAAGTTTCCTGATAGCGTCCATCAAACTGGAAGATGATAAGTCAACAATGCAAAAACTCTTCACCCACCCAAGGTTTGTTTTTATTGATACGATTGTATAGGTAATAGTGCACATGGCTGAAAGTTCAAACAATGATATCTAATAACATACAGTCACGACACTCCATTAGATATTGGCGACAAGCACGATACTAGCGACCCTAGTGGCCTGCCAGCAGCAGTGTGAATCTCTGCACTGTTTACATCCACAGCTGTCATTAGTTAATGTCAAATAAATCAAGAGTAATAATCTCTCATAGCACTTTTTCTATTGTTCATTCTAAATTATTCCACTTCCTTGCAAGATACAATGCAATACAACGGTAATTCGATGTAGTTGTGCTGGCTGCCTACTGGGGGCGCTAGCTCCACAGTGCTGCAATAATGTCGGGACTTTATGTTGTAAGGCTGCCGTTTCAACTGTTTACATATGAGTTTTCATTTTAAAATTTAAATAAGTGTTTTTTTTATAGTAAGGCGTTATTCTCTTATAAATATTAACCCTTTGACTTCAGCATAATATTGGTGATTATGGTTTCCATGCCAGCTTCTACAAGGACTATCTACAATTTAACAGAGGTTTTGAAATAAAAAGTAACAAAATCAAAAAGAAAAACAATATTAACAATATGAATTCAAAAGTCGCACTCTTAAGCTTTTTTTTTTTAAAAATAACCATAATTTATTCATACAATTGAGGACATCATCTCATGGCACAAGAATTGTTAAAAAAATGCTTGTTGCCTGTGATTTTTAACCCTGGATAGTGAAGTACGACATAATTTATGTTGTACACAAAATCCCTTCTGAAAGAGAGGTACGGCATAATTTATGCTGTTGCATTAAAATCAGTAAAAAATATGTTTCATCAGCAAACTTACCTTAGAAGACAAGTTCACTAACATCAGAGTAGTAGTTTTGTGTGTGTTACTGCTACTCTGGTGTTAGTTAATTTGTCTTCTAAGGTAAGTTTGCTGATGTCCTATCTCTCCAATATACTAATTCCCGGCCTAGTGCCCTTTAACCTAACCTAAAAAATATGTTTTTCATCAAGCAATCACAACAAAGATAGTACTAATCGACGCAGAATGTTCTGTTCTATACATTCCAGATTATTAATAATTTATATGCAATTTTATAAACGTAGAAAATAAAATTAAAAAGTGCAAGAAGAAACTTCCGCTCAATTCCCCTTGCGTGGAGGTCGAGAGTGGATAGTTGGCCGATGTTTGTAGCATGACTGAAGAATAACCAGAAGTCGGAATAAGGCCTAGTAAATGTCAGTCTGTAGAGAATGAAATACTTTAGCCAACAAAACAAATTGCAATGTTGTAGGTGCTTAGGGTGTTTACTGAAAATGTTTATATATATACCCCTGTCTGTGTGATTTTCCAACGGCTAGGTACAGCATAATTTATGCTGTTGAGGAAAGTTGTTGTACAAACTTTATTTTTGGCTGTAATCTAACAATTCTTGTATATTTCTATTCAGAAATAAGTGTTCTATAAAATATTACTGTCATAAAAATTCCCAAAAGTTATTTTATTTTTTTTATAATATTTACAATATGCAAAATTTTGCAAATGCATTTACACAATTTGCGCACGCTGACTTATGGTGTTATGAGTTTTATACTTTATGGAATATTTTCATATACTGTATTTTACATTTTCTTGTAGCTAATAGATTGTACTATTGAAGTACATATAGCAAACAATTATATATACCTCTCATTTTAGATCATGTAATTTTTCACAGACATTTTTCTTTCCGTGGTTTTTTATTTTCCCCGATTAACTAAAAATATGGGTAGAATATGACTATTTTATTTTTCCTAAACAACTTGTTCTTGTCTGTTAAATGGTGAATTTTTTGAATTTGTACTTGTACTATTTGATTACCTACAATGATCATACACTGTAACTTTGTACATTTTTCATTTTTGTGTCATATGAAAAAAAAATTATTTACACAAATTCCAAGGGTTATAAGGGTATAATATTTTCAAATTATTTTTCTATTTTTTTTTAAAATAATTATTTACTAATCTGTTATATGAGTTTTGATGGTAGTATGTGAATGTACAGTTCTTGAGAAGAAAAATGAAATCCAAATGAAAATCAAATTTACATTTGGAGCATATTTAGTATTTTTTATGATTTTTACAAATAAAGCTTGCGAAGCGCCGAAAAAAGGACCTAGCAGTTGGGAGTTCATAGTGGTTCATGTGATGTTCAAGATCTAGGGTTAATTTTATTTTTCTCGGTTATACGAGCAAAGTTAATTCACAAAATTTTTTTTAAACTTCACTTGCCAGTTCACATGGGCCTGCATGCCTGTGCGTGAACTTTATTTAACGAGTCAAGTACTGACTGTTGGTTCAGTGGGGATTCGAACCTTGGACACTACCCTCCGCAATCCGAAGCTTTAGCACTGAGCCATCACACCAGATTCATTGTTCAGATGGTTCCTATGCATCATCTGGAACAATCTCATATGAAGAGTTGAATACTTTTAGAATGCAAAATTGTTGATGAAATTGCTACTGTAAGTTTAGTAATTACCCTAAAAAATACCCTAATCAATTGTTTTACTCAGTGTTTACACTTTTTAAAATAAATTGTTTTGTTCATTTTAAAGACATTTAATTTCAGTTATCATAGACCACAAGCATATGCCTGATTTTTTTTAACCCTCGCGCTGGCTAAGTCGTAATCTACGACTCATTTTCAGCCCGTGTGTACTGGCAGCGTCGTATTTTACAACTCATTTTA
This sequence comes from Stictocephala bisonia, assembly GCA_035578905.1. Classification (NCBI taxonomy): domain Eukaryota; kingdom Metazoa; phylum Arthropoda; class Insecta; order Hemiptera; family Membracidae; genus Stictocephala; species Stictocephala bisonia. Next base: position 4,122 of record JAQJVL010005681.1, on the reverse strand, counting down.
CATTGCATGTTTATTACGCAATTTTACAAATATTCAACTAATAAATCAGACTCAACATTATACCGTTTTATTCGGCAAAGTACACGCTTTCTTTTCATATGTTCACTTCATATAATATATAGTTTTTCGTTTTTATTTATTGGCCTTTACAAAAAAGGTAACTTGTGGATGTCAGTAGATCAGCTGGTGCCATTCAAATCGAGTCGGCTATAAATTTCCATTTTTACAAATAATTTACAGAAATACGTTCTTTTCAGTTAGCATTTTCTTTTTTAAGACAACATTTTGTATATCTTGGATTTTGATATTGATAATTTTTAGTGTTTGCTAAATGGTCCCTAATTAGAAAATTGTTTTTTGGAAAATAAAAATTCTAAATTCAAACCACAACAAAAATTTGTTTCTTAATAATTTTGAACTTTTTTTAGCTTTTATGTGGTAGAACATATTTTGAATACATTGATATATAACACATTATATTCTGAACAATTCCTGATTTTATAGTAATTTTCAAACAAACATTTGCACAAACTATAAACATGGCCTGCCAGTCAAGGCAAATTTGATCGCCAGTGCAAGGGTTAAAGGGTTGAAGCGTTGACTGACTTTAAATCTTAGGCTCCGCATTTCTAACTGTAAGCCACCATGCTGTTTCATTCTAACATTCGCTTTTAAAGTTTTTATAAGTACAATTTTAAAAATTGTGACCTGTCTCTCGGTCCAAAAATTTGATAAAAAACAGTACTGTATGTAATTGTCTGTAAAGATAATATTGTATTCATAAAATATTCTCTCAAGTAACTTCCTTGGCAATCTGTGCTCCCCTATTCTCCTGACATGCTGAAACTATCGTAATCTCAATCCTCATATTACCAAAATCCACTTCTTCTGTAATGATATCATTTCTTAAACATCTATTCTGCTCACTCCTACACTGCTCCTCAAAAACCTTAGTTCACAAGCCTGTACTAAACTTTCCCATAGCCCATATATTTGATCCTTATTTTAATTTTGGTACAAAATAGGTCTTGTACAGTACTTTTTGCATCTTAATGGCACATCATACCAGCACTCCGGTTGTCCTCAAGAATACTTGTCTACCTCTCTAATTTACCTCATTATCCAACCTCCAATCTTACTGTATCACACTTCCAAGGTATTTATTTTGAAGATACCTTTTTTCCGTAGAAAATAGAAAATAAATGAAATTAAAAATAAATTAACAGTTACATAGAGTAATAAACTTCTTTGAACGCATTGGATTAATTATTTTTATTTTTTCAGTTTTCTGGAAAACAGAATCAACATGATTCAAGGGCTCCCTTACAGATTATCAGACAAGTTAGCTCGACAAACGCATGTCAATGCTCTTACAGGTAATTGGAACATTTCCACATTACTATTAAGAAAATATAAATAAATCATAATGGTATTTCATTTTTGTGATGGTACAATATATAAATATAAAATAATAATTAGTAAGCTGCACATCACTAAATTAGAATATATATATATATATATATATATATATATATATATATATATATATATATATATATATATATATAAAATAGGAGAGAGGTATCAGCAAACTTGCCCGAGAAGACAAGCCCTCTTATGCAGAGTAGAAGAGAACACTTATTGATTCTCTTAACCTCATCTACCACTTAACCTCATTTTGAGGTTAAGTGGTAGAGAGGACTCTATAGTCCTAACTTCGCCTCCAATAAAGCCATTTTTCATTTCATTTCATTCTCTTCTACAAATTTCTCAGAGCCACTGGTACTTTCCTCAGGTGAGTAGAGACTGACTAGTTGATGGATTTCAATTGGTTGGCATAATGGAATAAATTACTCAAATATAATGTGGAAACTAGATAAGAAATACCTGACTGTAGAATCCCCAACCGCAAAAAATTCCTTCTCTCAGGACGAGAATTATACATTTCTGTGGACATTTTAAATTTCAGTCCATCCCTAATGTCTGTTTGGTTGAATTTTCCATCTATGTAAAATATAGATATTCTTTATTAAATTTTGTTTTTTGTCCAAAATCAAAATGTCCTGACTCCTCAAGTTTCTTGTTTGGGGGTTATAGTGATTTTGGGTTATTAAATACATTGTGAGTTAAAATTTAATTTTCATTGATTCTAGTAATTTTTTGTGGATTGTGTTACGAAACGTATGCCCTCCATTATTGGTTAGTTTTGTATAGTATTCACAGTTTCGTTTTAGATTGGTGTAGAACATTGGAATATAAAAAAAGGTGTGAGAACATGTTTGAAATGTAAAAACATTGTTAAATCTCAAACAATTTGAAACACTTTGAGAAATATCAAAAAAGAAATAAATATCTCTCATATTTTTATCTCTTATCACTCTCTCTCTCTCTCTCTTCACTCTCAGGTGTATTGAACTCAGGGATAAGTTTGTATTGAATTTTGAGTTTGCTTTGAGTAATTGCATGATATATTCATGATAAATATTACGCGACTCAACTGCATGTGTTTTATTTTAATTCACTACATATATGTATTTTAAGTTAGTTTTAGAACATTTTATGACTCAGCCTATTGTACTTTTGTATTTAATGGCTTGATAAATTCTTGATTCTTCTTAAAGTTTTACTAAAAGGTATTTTTCAAAATATCTTGAAATTGGGTTTGTTATACCAATATACAAATCAGGAGCTACAAACACTGTAACAAAATATCAACCCATAGTCCTTTAACACGTGTACTTAGTGGGTGATATAATAAGAAATTTCATTACGAATTTATTCTCTTATTCAAACCAACGATTTAATTACAAAAAAAATATTAAAATAATGATAATATAGTAATGATTGTACAGATATATTTGTGTTCTTATTACGTGTTAATATATTGATTTTGAATAGCTAGTTTATTTAACTATGGATAATATGGTTTAAACAGTTAAACATTCATATTACAGGAATGTTTGTCGGAGCAGCCACAAAAGATTTGAAATCTGTAGTTCAGCCAACAATGATTGCGATGGTGCGGCACTATACCATGGTTGCAATTGCTCAAGAGGCAGGTAAGTCAAATTTACTAGTGTAACTTGTCTTTAGGGTTGACGTATATGTCTTGTAGAACGTTTTGTAGATATCCCACAAAACATACGTTTTTTTATCCCACCTATTTAGTACGGTCAAACCACATATCATGTGTTTTATCATGCAGGCTTTCACGCCATGATGAACTATCATTTAATAAATATCTTAAACCAATCGGAAATGTTTGTTGTTCAATTTTAAAAGTGATAAGATTGACACTTGTGTCACTGGCTTATTGTAGTTTCACAATGGTGAACTTCGAACTATTATAAATAAACCGTTGATAGTTCCCTCATCCAACCCACACACACTGCGGACTACTGTCAGCATAGAAATTATGTGCACCCAAGTTTTAAGGTTGTTTACTAAGGAACTAAAAGGCCTATGAAAACTCCAATATACCAATGTTTTCCTTGTTTAATTGTGCATTTGACTTATGAATTTCAACATTTTATCTTATGTATAGTAATTTTATCTTAGTTAGTTTAAACAAAAAAGTACCTGGATTTGAAGAAAGTTTTACTACATCAAATTTACACTGTTATTGCTAAAAAATCTGTTCATGTAACACACTTATACAGTATTTTAGTATGTGGTTTACATTAATGTTTCCTATAAGTTTAAACAATTTTAGAATTTTATCTTTTTAGGAAAAAAAACCTATCAATTAGCTGAAACATTGTTTTCTTGGCTTCTAGAGGTCATAAAATTAATTATTTGGTCTTGTAATCCTTATTACATGTATAGTTACGATACATTATTCTCATATGCGTAAGTAAATGCAGTGATATTATAAGGATTACAAAAATATAAAGTAATTAATTTTACATCCACTAGAAGTCAAGAAAACAAGGTTTCAGATAATTTATAAGAACCTTTCTTCTCGTAAATTTAAAATTCTAAAATTTATAAAACTTATAGAAAACATTCCTATTAACCAGGTGTTAAAATATAAATGCAATATATTAACGGTTTTTGAGTAATATTGGTGTAAATTGGATGTAAAGTGAAAACTAGTTAAAAGTCCAGTAATTTTATTGTTCA
>JAQJVL010005680.1:0-33667 GCA_035578905.1 Stictocephala bisonia | reverse complement strand
ATTTTTTAAATTTTTAAACTTGTCCAACAAAACCAAGTACAGTAAACCACGCCATTTACATTCCATCAGGCTTTTGATACGTAATTATTTACAATAATGGTAAAGCTGATAGCATGAGTTTATCAATGTTTATAAAAAGCATTGATAAACCACCTTTGTGATAGTGGTCCAGAAGTTGTTGATATTTTTCAAAATTGTTTGATGAACGAGTCTAAAGAACTCGTACCCATTATTAAAAAGAATAACCCGATTAAAATGACTCAACAAAAAAATTAGTTTTCAAAACGTTAACGATTGTCAGCTTTGTCTTAAACCACTTAATGGTGACAACTTAGCTAATCACAATCATTTAACGAGATAGTTCTTGGGTGCTGCCCACAATTATTGTAATTTAAACTATAATGTTCCTGATCACATTTTATTGTTTTTCCATAACCTCAAAGGTTATGATTGCCACCATTTGATTCAAGGGCTAGGTAAATTCAAAAAAGAAAACTGTCACGTATCGCTACAACTAGTGAGCGGCACATTTCAGTCACCCTTGAGTCTCTACATTTCCTAGATTCACTTCAATATTTTATTACATCTTTGGACGAACTTGTGAAAAACCTTAAGTCCGATGATACTTCAAACTTAAACATTTTGAAACAATGTATGGGTAATACACACTTACTACTACGTAAAGGTGTGTTTCCCTAAACTTACATGATAGACAAATCTAAATTCCACGAGACTGAACTTCCTCCCTAGGAGGCTTTCTTTAACGACTTGACAGAAACACACATATCTGACGAAGACTATTCAATTGCACAGACTGTGTGGACCACTTTTGTCATGACTTCAATGAAACAGTACTAACAATAGTTCTATCTACCAGGGGGTCTATCAATAGTTGTGTGTTTGGCAGGTAGGTTCTCCATGTGTGTTTGGGTCTTCAGGGGTGGTATATATACATTTTCTGAGCGAGTATATGTAGGTATTATAGCCAAAATAAACCAAACGTACTTACTGTTAATACCAAAGTTTCTACAATATAAGAGACACATTTCAACTAACTATTCGGTTTTATTTTATTTATTTTTTTTTTTTTTTATATTCTATTATCTATTTTTTTTTTATCTATTCTTATATTCTACTATTGTGAATATCCATAAAAGACATTGCACATATATCTAATTAGTTGTATTTAAGTATAAATACCCTATATTCTATTATTGTGAATATACATAAAAGACATTGCAGTTATATCTAATTAGTTTTATTTAAATATAAATACCCTATATTCTACTATTGTGAATATCCATAGAAGACATTGCAGTTATATCTAATTAGTTGTATTTAAATATAAATAACTTATATTCTACTATTGTGAATATCCATAGAAGACATTGCAGTTATATGTAATTAGTTGTATTTGAATATAAATACCCTATATTCTACTATTGTGAATATCCATAAAAGTCATTGCAGTTATATCTAATTAGTTGTATTTAAATATAAATACCTTATATTCTACTATTGTGAATATCCATAAAAGACATTGCAGTTATATCTAATTGGTTGTATTTATTATGTTGCCAATTTATTTCTTATATATATATTTCAGATTCACTTTCCTAATTATGAATTTACAATTATTTATTATTAACAAATAAGTAGGCTTAAATACAAAATATTACCTATATACCCATATTTTATAAATAATAAACTAATACACTTTTACATATACTATTTTTATTTGTAAATGAGGGTTTATTTTACTGGCTACCTTTTATATCATTATGTAAATAACGTTCCTAGTTCATTTATATTCAACATTTTGTTGGCTTATGTTATAAATGAAATGTAGAGTATCAAAAGTAATTTTGGAGTTATGCATATTTAAAATCGAATTAAATGGGATGGAACAATTAACTAGCCCATATTTACATTGAGGAAAGTTTTTTATGTTTGTATCTATGGAGTTACTGGGCACTCAATGTGACATTATAGTTATCTTAAATGTCTTGTAGACAGAGAATTCACTCAGCTTAAGTAACGTTAGAGGCTACAAAACATTACCTTTTTGGTGTTAATGTAATTTAATGTCACTAAACCACAAGGACCACACAAGGTGAAAATTTCTTTTGTGTGGCTTGACACAAGATACTTAACAATGCGCGCACCGTTACTTGTAGCCTGGAAGCGCGGCACCCGCATTTCCTTTATGCATTACACTCAGAAACACAAACAGAATGACGTAGGTTAACTATTTTGTAACCTCAGAACAATACACAGCTCGTTGTATAAAGGTTACGTTCAGTAAATTATATTAGTTTCGTTAGGTTAGGTTACATTTGGTACACTAGGATAGTTTCCTTAGGTTTATATGTTAGATTACGCTTGTTACGCTAGGGTAATTTCATTAGGTTTGTAGGTTAGGTTACGTTGATTAAGTTACGTTAGTTTAGTTAAGCTGGATAGGTTAAGGTACGTTGGGTAAGTTAGGTTAGTTGCATTACGTTACGTTTTATAAGTTAGGTTAGTTTCGTTAAGTTGTATATGTTAGGTTACGTTGGGTAAGTTAGTTTAGTTCCGTTAGGTTGCGTTTGGTAAGTTAGGTTAGTTCCATTAGGTTGCGTTTGGTAAGTTAGGTTAGTTCTGTTAGGTTGGATAATCAGTTCTGGTTAGGTTACGTTGGGTGAATCAGGTTAGTTCTGTTAGGTTGGATAGGTTAGGAGTAGTAGGGATTTGCCATTCCTGGCCCAGTATTATCCACCCTAAATTTTAGATTGATAATGCTTTGATGTGCTTAGATTGATAATTTCACAGTTTGCTCGGATTGATAATGTTTCGTGGTTGATAATTTTGTGTTTGCCTGGCGCAGTGCTAGGCGTGAATTGAAAGTTGTGTTTTAGTTTTGGTGCGCGGTGAATGGGTTCGAGTGTCGCGCGGTGAATCCGGCCAGAACACCGGTCGAGATTTCTGCAGTGGCATCGTTTCGCGGAGCGCTGTGTAGGCAGTCCCGGCGGTGCGGTGTGTGTGTAACATTATAAGTGATTCGATCGCGGCACCCATTCCCCGCTGGGTGGTTTGACACGATAACATTCGCGCGGTTGTTTGCGTGAGATTTCGGTGGTGGATGCGGCTGCTCCGTCACTTGGCTGTCATCTTCCCTCGTCCTCTCATCTCATCCGTCGTCTTCCCTCATCACCTTAATACAATAATTTCACATCTTCCACAATACTCCAAAAAGTCTTCCCTTAACGTTCGCGTATCGTTCATGTAACGTTCAAGTATCGTTCAGGTGACGTTTACGTGTCGTTTAGGTTTCGTTTACGTATCGTTCAGGTGACGTTTATCTTCCCTCGTCCTCTCATCTCATCCGTCGTCTTCCCTCATCACCTTAATACAATAATTTCACATCTTCCACAATACTCCAAAAAGTCTTCCCTTAACGTTCGCGTATCGTTCATGTAACGTTCAAGTATCGTTCAGGTGACGTTTACGTGTCGTTTAGGTTTCGTTTACGTATCGTTCAGGTGACGTTTATCTTCCCTCGTCCTCTCATCTCATCCGTCGTCTTCCCTCATCACCTTAATACAATAATTTCACATCTTCCACAATACTCCAAAAAGTCTTCCCTTAACGTTCGCGTATCGTTCAAGTATAGTTCAGGTGACGTTTACGTGTCGTTTAGGTGTCGTTTAGGTTTCGTTTACGTGTCGTTCAGGTGACGTTTATCTTCCCTCGTCGTCCTCGTCGTTTCTTCACTCTTCCACTCCAAAATGCGACAAATGTTCAGGGTGGTCAGAGGAGACAGCTAACTCCGTGCAAATGGCTACTTATAAGACTAATGTCAACTCATCAGCACTTCTGAGTGCTAACGATATGGCTTCAAAGAAGCAATGTCCTACTTGCAATGCGTTTGTCCATGCATCAAATATGTCTCGACATCGTAAGACGAAAAGATGTATCGCAGCTTCCACAGGCTACCAATCAACGGTGCTAGCGCTCGGACCTCTTCCTTCAACCACCACTGTATGTCCTCAGAAGGAAACTTGTCCAGCATGTGGTGTTGACGTTCTGGCTAAAAATATGTCACGACACCGTAAATCGAAACGCTGTTTGAGTATCGCAGTTTCAAATAATCCTAACACTGCAATGCCAGTACTCAACCATGCATCAAACTATTCGCAAAAGAAACCATGCCCAAAGTGTGGAATTGAAGTGACTGCATCCAACATGTCACGGCATCGTAAATCGAAAAGATGCAACACGACTTCTTCTCCTGAGCAAACGGCTGCAGTTACAGATATTCAGACTAGCTCAATTTCGAATGATGCTACAAAACAGGCATGTACTATATGTAACACCGAAGTTTCTATTCGTAATATGCTTAGACACAGCAAATCCAAAAAGTGTAACACTAATATGATGCTACGCAACAGAGTCAAACGTTTTGGAATCAAACCAGCTCTAGAATCGGTAATGTGTTGGGTATGCGAAAAGTCTATTGAAAAACCTAGATATGCCTCACATGTAAAATCGAGGGTTTATAAACGAAGGGCAATGATGCATCCATACTCCACAGAATCGGTATTGTGTGAGGTATGTGAGAAGACTATCGAAAAGTCTAATTTGGTTTCCCATGTAAAATCTGAGGACCACAAACAAAGGAGGATGATGCTACCCTCGGATTTCGTTGTGTCCAATCCAACAATCAAAAGAATAGAGGAACGTTTTGCTCAACGACTTCCAGCCTCAGGTCCTGAAATATCCGAACTTGTTGCAAAATATCCGAAGTCGAAAGTTAATCGCCGGCCTGTAAAACCACTCCAGACATACGATGAAGATTTTGTGAAAAGTAAACGTACGACACCAATCAATCCCAGAGCTTACGCTCGCAAGACAAACAAGCGACCAAATAGCCCATTGCTAGATGATGCTTCCCCAATATCTTCTCCTCCCTCTGACTTTGAAGGAGATTGGTCAGCCCCCATTCCTTCTCCAATCAGCCCTCTACCAGCTTCCCCAGTATCTTCTCCTCCTCCTGACTTTGAGGTAGATTGGTCAGCCCCCATTCCTTCTCCAATCAGCCCGCTACCTGATTCTCCGATTGCTTCTCCTAAGTCAAAGCCCGAAGATCATGATAGTTCTGATCCTGTATCATATTTGAGGGAGGCTGACATAGATAATGTTATAGAATTATTGGGTAACGTAATCTCAGAAGCACGTAGAAATCCAAATTGGAACGAAACTAAATTTAGAGATGCCATATCTGATTTCGATTTGTCATTTTTAGACGATCCTAAAAAGGAAGAGGTCGTGTTTGAACCACCAAAAAGAGTTGTCCATTCGGATTTGAATAAAATTAGAAATATAATGGGATCTCCACCTCATTCATCAGAGTCTACACATAATCAGAGTTGGGATGAAGATGATCTCGATTTCGATTTAACATATTCACCTAAAAAAAATAAGAACATTAACGAGGAATCGTCATTGAATATACCAAACAGCCCCGTTTATGGATCTCCACTTCACTTTCCAGACAGTCCCTCATATTCACCACTGAGTCCAACTAATAAAAGAGAAGAAGAAGAAGACGACGACGATCAAAGTTCAGATTCAGATTCCGTGTGTACTGTAATTGAGAACCCCAAGTTCAAAAATAAAAACAAACCAGATGATAAACACTATGTAGATGATCCAACGTTGGAAAACTCGCCACAGAACAATGTGGATGGAGAGAAAGAAGAAACATTCGAACTACAATCACTGGCCGAGGCTATCCGTGAAAAACAAACTGCTTTCAAGGGACGATTGAAAACCTACACTATTGCTAATCAACTAGCATTCAAAGATGTGTTCCGTTTCTTTAATGCGTATAAACCCCTAGTCATTGAGCTGATTGAAAATGAAATATTGAAAAATAACCTAAAAGCTAACGTTTGGTTTTTCGCTGTTTACAAACGGCCAGCAGATGGCAAGGTTATTGAGCGAACCATGAATTTCAAAACGAAAAATACAGTACTACTGCCCACTTCAGATATATCAGAATATTACGATAGCACAAAGAAAAAAATCATGGCCCAGATGGAGGAATTTCAGGAGAACGGATCGCAATGGACGCTCAAAAATATCGAAGGCATGGAAATTAGATTGAACAAATATATCCCCCTGAAGGGAGCTAGCTACATACCACTACCTCCAGCTATTGAAAACCGGAAAGCTGTTATCAATGTGGAAAATAATGATCAAAAGTGTTTCTTGTGGAGCATTTTAGCCGCACTTTACCCAGCAAAGAAACATTCTCAACGGGTGAGCAAGTATAAAGCACATGAACATGAATTTGACGAATATCTTAAAGGTATTGATTTCCCGGTACAGACTTCCAAAGTTCCGACATTTGAGGAACGTTCCGGTATTTCAATTAACATATATGCTTATGACGAAAAGTTTATAATCTATCCTCTCCTAGTTACAAATGAAGAAAAAGTACAACACGTAGATTTGTTGTATATGAAGAATGAAAAGCAAGCTCATTACTGTTACATAAAGAATCTGGAAAAATTAGTAAAATCACAAGTGACAAAAAATGGACATAGAATCTGGCTGTGCAGACGGTGTCTTCAGCATTTCGGAAGAGAGGATTTGTTAGATAAACATAAATTGGACTGTGGGAACCACAAAGCTTTGAGAGTTGAGTTGCCAGATGAAGGTGCTTTCATCAAATTCAGACAATACAACTGCTCGATGAGAGTCCCGTTTGTATTCTACGCTGATTTCGAATGTTGTTTGATTCCAATAAAAGAAGCACAAAAGGAGAAGGATCCAACCGAAGGAATCACAGAACCCTATACCCTGCGATATCAAAAACATCGACCAATAAGTTTCTGTTTGTATGGAACACACGACAGAGGTATTTATAAACCACCAGTTAGTTATTTCGGTGAGGATGCAGCTTCCAAATTTGTAGATACATTAATATGTGAATCGGAGGAAATCTTTAAACGCTACAACAGTGAGAATGCGGTTCCAATGTTACCACTGACTGATCTTGAATTGAGAGAGGTTGAAATCACCAACAGATGTCACATATGTAGAAGAGTATTAGAAGATGACCGCGTGATGGATCATGATCATATAACCGGTAAATTCAGAGGTGTTGCCCATAACAAATGTAATTTGAATTATAGAGTGCCTAATTTCATACCCGTCTTCATTCACAACTTGGCTGGTTATGATACACACCTATTCATTAAGCAATTCGGAGAGCGTGGTAACACTATCGATATAATACCAAACAACGAAGAGCGGTACATTTCGTTTACTGTGAAGGTGGAAAATGGTATTAAACTACGATTCCTTGATTCTTTCAAATTTATGAGTCTCAGTTTGGACACTCTCGTAAGCAACCTCCCTAAAAGTAAACTAATGCATACTATCAAACACTATGAGAATGAATCTGTAGATCTGCTACTGAGGAAGGGTGTCTATCCATACGATTATATGGATTCGTTGGACAAGTACAATGAGACATCACTACCGCCAAAATCAGCATTTTATAATAAATTAAATAAGACCAATATCACAGAGCAAGATTACAAACACGCTTGTATGGTCTGGCATGATCTAGGAGTTAAAGACCTAAAGGAATACACACTGTTATATAACACTACAGATGTACTGCTACTGGCTGATGTCATGGAAAATTTTAGAGATGTGTGCATGGGAATATACAAATTAGATCCGGCATGGTATTTCACAGCACCAGGTCTAGCTTGGAGTGCGATGCTGAAAACTACAAATGTAAAACTTGACCTATTGTCTGATGTTAATATGCTACTGATGTGGGAAAAAATGGTTCGAGGTGGAATATCGCAATGCTCGAACCGTCACGCTAAAGCTAACAACCCCTATATGAAAGATTATGACTCAACCCTTCCATGCACATATCTAACCTATCTAGATATGAACAATCTTTACGGTCATGCGATGAGTCAGCCGATGCCGATAAAATACTTTCGCTGGGTGAAAGATGGAGCTGACATTGGTGCAGATATAGAGTATTTCGATGTTACAAAAATTAACGATGATGATACAATCGGTTATATACTTGAGGTTGACTTGGTGTACCCTGAAAACCTACACGATCAACATTCTGATCTCCCCCTAGCTCCTGAGCGAATGTGTCCACCAGGGTCTAAAGAAGCAAAATTACTAACCACTCTATACAACAAAGAAAGATATGTTTTACACTATCGTAATTTAAAACTCTATTTATCATTGGGTATGCAGGTCACGAAGATCCACAGAATAATAAGTTTCGTACAGTCAAAATTTCTCGAAAAATATATCAACTTAAACACGAAGTATCGCATAAAAGCCCAAAACGACTTTGAGAAGGATTTTTATAAACTGATGAATAATGCAGTATTCGGAAAGACTATGGAAAATATTCGGAACCGTGTAGACATTCGTCTCGTTTCAAAATGTGATCAGCTTGAGAAATTGATTGCCAAACCTAATTTCGCGAGCCGGACGATTTTCTGTGAAAACTTAGCTGCGGTTCATATGGCTAAAGTAAAAACGAAATTTAACAAACCCATATATGTAGGTGCGTGTGTTCTCGACGTATCAAAGTTGATGATGTACAAATTCCATTATAATGTAATGAAAAAACGTTACGGCGATAAAATATCATTGCAATATACAGACACAGATTCTCTTACGTACAAGATAGAAACAAGTGATTTTTATCAGGACATGAAAAGTATGATTAAATATTTTGACACTAGTGACTATGCAGAAAACAATCCGTACGGTATGCCCCGAGTTAACAAAAAAATATTGGGCAAAATGAAAGACGAACTAAAGGGTTCTATCATGCGAGAATTCGTCGGGCTTAGATCCAAAATGTACGCGTATCAATTAGAAGACGAAGAAAAGAATGACGAAAAAAATAAACTAGATAAACTGAAAACCTCCAAACGATCCAAAGGGGTTAAAAAGTCTGTTGTGAAAAATGAGATATCATTTACAGACTACAAAGAGTGTCTGTTCAAAGGGAAAACTAAATACGCATCTATGAACATGATACGTAGTTCTAGGCATGAACTATTCAGTGTTGAGCTATTCAAAACATCACTGAGTAGTAAAGATGACAAACGCTACATATTAGAAGATGGGATCAAATCACTACCCTGGGGACATTATAAAATACCCCACTTATAAGTACCCATCTGGAATTGATATCAAAGTGTATGTTAATGACTACTTCGACAACGACCTGATACCGAGACCACTACGCTGTTTAATTGTTGGCCCGTCCGGTAGTGGGAAAACGAATCTTTTGCTGAACTTTATTTACGATGGCCAAGGGTTAAAATTTAAGAACTTGTACGTGTTCAGTAGATCAATCGATCAGACTGCGTACTCTAACCTTCGTGACATGTACGCCCAAGTTGGGGTGAAGTTAGGGAAACAGATAGCGTTTTTTTATACAAGCTGCGAAGACCTAATCTCAGTTGATGAATGTGAACCAAATTCGTTGGTGGTTTTCGACGACTGCCTTCTTGAAAAACAAACCCCAATAAAAGAATACTTTATTCGAGGTCGACATAAACTCATATCCTGTGTGTATCTCAGCCAGAGCTATGGGCGTGTGAATATGCAAGTAATCCGTAACAATGTCAATCTACTTTGCGTGTTCAATCAGAATAAGCACTACAGCAAGCGAATATATGAAGACTTTGTCGGCTCAGATATGTCGTACATCCAATTTGAATCTATGTGCAAGAAATGTTGGAGTCAACCACACGGCTTTCTGTCTATTGACATGAACAAAAAAGTACACTCGGGAAAGTACAAATGTATGTTAAATGAAAAACTTATACCCAAGCCAGTTGCAAGATAAAAATCTAACAGACTGTATGTATATAAGTATAGCACTATGGCTAATGTATTGGAAGCAAAACGTCTTGAAGAGCTACAGCGAGAACTTATACGCAAATTCAGAGCCGCTGAGAAAGAGGAGCGGTCATCTGGCTCTCGACCATCAATAGAGCACCACCTTTCAGAAAAACCACCCAACATTTTGACTCCACTTCCTAAGGAGTCTGAGCCTCTTACGGTGGTAAAAGCCAAACAGTTGGAGGAACTGAACGATAATTTGAAGAATGAATTTTCCAGTGTATACGTGCAAGAAATGCAGGAGATGCGCGAAAGGCAGAAAAAGTATGAGCCCATAACGAATGCAATCATAAAACAAAAAGAGAAAGATGCAGTCAACGAGGCTAAAGAAATGGAAGAACGTAAAAGACTACGTATGCGACAACTCATGCGAATACCATTAACGAGATCTGGTACACCAGAAGGACGAAGCCCGTTGACTGAGCGTTCTGACATAGATACTCTTTCACAAGAATTGAATCAATCGTTTAAACAACTGATGGATACAAAGAAAATTACACTGGGATTGACTGCATCAAGTTATTTACCTAAAGCCCGAGATGCTCAGTTCGGTATTTGGTACGATGACAATGCTAATCAAGCTAAAATTGGATCCGAGCCGATCACGTTTAATTACGACGATATCGTACTAATAAAAGATCAAAAAACTTACAAAGGCACGCATGGTCTTTGGCGTCTTTTGACGAAGAACGATTACATTAGTGATGACAACTATACGCCTGACGATTGGAATGCATACAAAGATATATTGCTCAGAACAAATTCCATATTTCAGAAAAACGATCCTCTTTCAAATCGACCGAAAGCGAGTCAGGGTCGTAAATGGAAACGCATGATCAAACGAATTTGGGAAGAAAATATAAAGACTGACAATAATGATGAAATGACTGGGTCTGGGTTGGCAGTCTACAGCAGTAGGCCGGTAGAATACAAATACATCACCAATCTCAATGAACTGGTAAAACGATTGAATTACATTTACGCTCAAGAAATGGCCGGCAACAACAATTTTCATAACGAGAAACTATCTCTCGTCAAATTCATATACGACAGAATGGAAGAGTTAGTGCAGACTCCACGAGGAACAAAATATCTAGTACGTTGTCTTTCAGCATTGCCGGAGAGTGTGATCGAAGGGTCTGGGCTTTTGAACGATATCATCAACAATCTACCGTTCGAACTTCATGCTCCACGCAATTTGAAATTTGATACGTACAATTTTTGTGGACCCGGTACAAAACTAGACGAACGATTGGCTAGAGGAGATAAAGGAATCAACCCACTTGACGAGGCGTGCAAAGAACATGACATTTGGTACAGCAAACACAAAAATACAGAAGACAGATGGGTGGCCGATCGTGAGTTGCAGAAGAAGGCGTGGCGTAGAGTCATGGCACCTGATGCTGATTTGAATGAACGTGCAGTTGCTCTTGCTACAACCGGTGGAATGTGGCTGAAACGTAAACTCGGCATGGGTTTGGGTACGTCCGGTTCTATGTAACCTATGTGAATACTATAAGTGGTGATATATTTCACAATGGAAGCGATCTACACCAAGTTTATGGGCGGTGTTGTGAGGAGTGAGTACAGGACTGTTAATGCAGTGTCTGATCTCAATTTCAACACACCGAACAACTACACTGTGTTCAGATTGGATCATGGTGATGCGTTTTACGATTCTCGCATAATGTTTCACATTCAAGGTGAAGTCGTAAAAAAATCAGACGGGTCGGCATACCCAAAGAATTCTACTATAAAACTTGTTAACAACTTCCCAGCTTTCCTGTTCTCACGAATTGAGCTAAAGAAACACAACACAATCATTGATAGCGTAGACAATCCGGGTGTAACAGGCTACATCAAGGGTATGTTGATGTACACAAATACGGCCACACTTTCAAACTGCGGTTTCGTATCCGAGTACAGTGGAGGGGGCAAATTTGAAGCACTAGGTACGCTCGGTCATCTTGGTCTCGGCTTTTTCGACCACCTTCAGTATCCGATGTATAAAGGTGGATTTGAAATCACATTCACGCGTTCCGAAGACAACGACGCTCTGTGTCATTGGAAAGGTTCAGAAGCAACCGATGTCGAACCTGAAGATGGAAAGGTAAAAATTACATCGTTTGTTCTACGCGTACCGTTGGTAGAATACTCATCTACCAGTCGTATACAACTTATTGCGGGATTGAAAGAATTGAGCGACAAAGACAGACTATCGTTCAGATACTACCAATGGCAGTGTATCGAGAAGAAAGGCGTGTTTGGGTCTTCATTCAACTTTGACATCACCAACGTTTATCGGAGTGTGAACGATCCACGTTTCGTCATAATTGGTTTGCAAACTAATCGCTCGAACGATCAAAAGGCAAATCCATCAGTTTTCGACAGTTGTACCATAAAGAACGTAACCGTCAAAATAAACGGTGATCGCTACCCACAAGAATTGCAAAACTTGAATATGTCAGATTCAAAGTGGCGACTTCTTTACGATCAGTATGTACGTTTTCGAATGGTGAACTTTGGGGATTCTGATGTTATGTTAACTCCTGAGAATTTCCAAAGCAACTTTCCAATAATGGTCGTAGATACTCATCTACATCCACAGTCGACAGACAGATCTAGAAGCGATATACAAGTTGAGTTAGACTTTATAAATCCAGTCGCAAATCCATCAGTTTTCGACAGTTGTACCATAAAGAACGTAACCGTCAAAATAAACGGTGATCGCTACCCACAAGAATTGCAAAACTTGAATATGTCAGATTCAAAGTGGCGACTTCTTTACGATCAGTATGTACGTTTTCGAATGGTGAACTTTGGGGATTCTGATGTTATGTTAACTCCTGAGAATTTCCAAAGCAACTTTCCAATAATGGTCGTAGATACTCATCTACATCCACAGTCGACAGACAGATCTAGAAGCGATATACAAGTTGAATTAGACTTTATAAATCCAGTCGCACCTCCAGCAGCGAACAGTGGTACCACAGCTTACGTTGTTGTTGTCGCAGAAACAAACTTCACGTATGACATTACTCGAAATACAATCACATTTCGCTAGGTAAATAAAAAAAAAAAACTTTATTTTTTTGTTCATTTTTAAAATACTGACTTTTGGAGCTCTTTTTGATAAAACGATCCGATAATATGTTCTCCTTCAGAATCTTTGATATTATATGTGACTGGATTTGTATTATTAACTTGATAAACGGTAAATACTTCTCGAGTCCAGTTGCGTCCGTTCTTGTTTGCATAGTGACCCTTATTTTTCGTAATCCTAACTCTATCACCAATCTTGAGTGTAGGTTTTCGCACTGCTGATGTTGTTTCATCCCTGCTTGCATATCTGCGTCTAAGCTCAGGTTCACATTCCACATTAACCTCAACTGGCATCATACCAATCGTTCTATGAAAACTGCTGTTGTAGTCTTTCAGTAAAGACTGGAGAATGTCAATCCAACGAAATGACTTACGCACTTCAAATTGTACTTTCATTTTCTCATTTAGAGTACGGTTGAATCTTTCTACTATCGCACTCTTTTCCTCATTCTCAGTATGATACATCTTGATCTCATGTTCCTTCAACAAACGCCTGAAGTCACTGTTTACGAATTCACGCCCTTTGTCTGTATGAAGTAGATTGGGTGACTCGTGCCCACATTGCCCAGCTCTTTCTAATATAACTCTAAATGCCTCGGCTACATCAGATCCACTTTTTCTGACTAATGGTTCTGACCAAGCATATTTTGAGAACGTGTCTATGACATTTAGAATGTACTTGTAACCGTCGTTTTCACCTCTATACCTATCCATGATGACCAAATCGGCAGCCCACAAATCATCGATTCCAAGCGTTATGATTCTTCGTTTCGGAAATTTCTTTATCACCGGTCGATGCAATTCTTTCGCTTCGATCAAGGAAGGTTTCATTTGGTTAGCAAAATCCGGAGCTTTAATAAATGTACTCTTTTCTTTTCCACAAACTACGCATTGTGCCTTGTGTCGCCACTTTTCGTTTACCGTTTTCAAAGTCTCAACATTTATTGAGCTCGTTTTTATTTTGCACTTTGGACAGTAAATATACATGTCTTAGTTATAAGTGTATGATTATGGCTGCGTTACATCATCATAAAATCAGGCTGTCGGATGGACAGAAACGTAAGCTCCGCACCGCTTACCGAAGGCGGCAGAGTGCGAGTATTGGTCTATCGAAAGACCAAGTGACTATGTGTGGTGGCGATGATATCTTGCTCACACCAAGACAGCACCAACGTATAGTCAAAGCGAAAAAAGATAATAAAGGATTACGGATGGAGCTTTCATACGGACAGCTTTCAATGAACAAAAAAGGAGGTCTCTTGAAAGAGATGCTAGACTTTGTCGAAACAGATGTACCTGGTGGCAAACGTTTCATTTCACCAGTTGTGAGGCACACAATAGCACCACTACTCAAGAATAAGTTCGTACCGTGGTTGAAACAAATAATTGACAGTGAACTTGACAGTATTATCGGCCCTAAAGGTTCAGGTCTTAAACGGCGCATCAACTCCAAGTTAGACGAACTGCTTGGTAATAAAAAAAGATCACACCCCTTTCGCTCGCTGAAATTGAAAATTACATCAAAACGCTGAAGATAGAAAATTTTCGAGGCGTGTTTATGCGTCAAATGCTACCGTCAATACCTAGTCCAATCGAATGTGGGGTCATCAATCTTGGAGATATATCATCTAATGGCACCCACTGGACGTGTTACGTAAAACGGGGAAAACATAAATTATACTTCGACTCGTTCGGTGATGCAAGACCACCACTAGAGTTGGTACGTTATTTGGGTGCAGACAATCTCAAATACAACATCGACAGCGTCCAAGATTTTGATGATCCTCCGATATGCGGCCACCTATGTATTGAGGTGTTACGACGTAACGACAAATGTGAAGATTGGAATGATATCGTGCGGTGTCTACGAGATAACAAATACACTTGGAAGTCTTGGTGGTAAGAGACTATAACTATGGAGAGTTATCGTGACAGTACTTTTCACATCAACAAATTTGGTGATACGAACATCACTTTTGTTGCTGGTGGTAATAGTGCACAATACGTCGACTCTAAAATCAATGAGATGAAAAGAGAGTTTTCCCATGAATCGTTGCAAGCTTTCGATAAAGTCGAAATCAAACTTCGACTAGAGCTCAATGAACTATTCGATGCTGTCCGAAAGGTGAAGAGACAAACAAACGAAAGGCTCAAAAAGATCGAGGAGAAACTTGAAGCTCTCGAGAATGGCGTGAGTGCTTCCACACCTGAATAACATGTGGCAAAGACGGCTATTTAAAAAAAATTTTTTTTCGCATCGATCGAGAGTAACTTTTAAGAAACACCTATGTGTGTGTGTGTGTGTGTGTATGGGAGACAAAGAGTTTTAAAAATCATAATGCTGTTCAAACTGGTTGGAGCGGGTTCGGTGATCACACTTCACTTGGAGCACCCAATATATTTGCGCGATGAAGATGACTACGAACTGGCTCTGTACGGGTTTTATTCGGAAAACAATATCGCTAATCATCCGACAGATGGAACGATGTACTTTTGGGTAGGTCCTAACGCCGAACAACAGAGCATTGGTCCGAGAGCGCTTCTCTTTCAGAAAGGCCACTTGACGCTAGACACCCTACAGGTCAAGTGCAGTGAGTTCCTCAAAACACTGAACGTGGTTGATTCTGCGAGGTTCAGCATAGGGAAAATGGATGACAGGGTATCGATAGTCTCACCGCTCAAGTTCAGTTTCGACTCCACAATACGAAACCTGCTGGGGTTCGAAATGCAGTCTGAGGAAAATGAAGACTACAGTAACGAACGTTTTTACTACATGGCCGACCATGTCATAAAAGCCACGAAACCACCGAATCTCAGAGCTGTGGATACAGTCGAGATACATTGCAATTTGGTTGAAAACAGTTACTCCAATCACGACGAACACTTGCACAAGCACAAAGAACATCGACTGCTATACACATTTTTCCCAGCCGTACCGCGGGGCTACAAAATATCAGAAACGCCGCTCCAGAGATATTATGCTCCGTTAGATAGTGCCCTGAGAAAAATACAGCAAATCACTGTTACAATCGTGGATCAAGACAATCGCCTGATCTTGAACCCATTTGTAAATAACATTGTTTATCTACACCTACAGAAATTACGGTAGACAAAACTCAACCCCACGCGTAAAACTAGAACATTCAACACTCATATTTTTTCCCCACCAAAATTGTCTCCTAGCACTGCGCCAGGAATGGCAAACACAAAATTATCAACCACGAAACATAATCAATCCGAGCAAACTGTGAAATTATCAATCTAAGCACATCAAAGCATTATCAATCTAAAATTTAGGGTGGATAATACTGGGCCAGGAATGGCAAATCCCTACTTCTGTTAGGTTACGTTGGGTGAGTTAGGTTAGTTCTGTTAGATTGGATAAGTTAGGTTACCTTTGGTAAGTTAAGTTAGTTTTGTTAGATGGGATACGTTAGGTTACTCATGTATATCTTTAATACAATTGTTTATACTGTGTTTTGTCACCGTATAAAGATTACAGACGTATAAAAGATTTCTTTTTTCCTATGGTAGTGTTTTTAGTGTTTAAATGGTTTGGTGTTTTATTAATAATTTGTTGTTTTGATTTAACTTAGCATCCTTAAATCCGTTTTATTTTCAACGTGACTCATCCCTTATTTCTTAACCAATTTAAACGGTTGAGGTGTAAAAAAGTTGCTTCTATTCGTAGTTGTGTAATAAGGTCTTAATTTTTTTAATACGAGTATTTTAAGCATGAAGGGCACGGGAAGTTACTCAACTCAACTCAAGTTTTTAAAATCCTACTTCTTTAATCGCAAACAAAAAGTTTTTGTGGACGGTGAGTGGTCCCAGGAGATTGAAGTCACAAATGGTGTTCCTCAGGGATCAGTTCTGGGACCCCTATTGTTTTTAATTAGCATAAATGACCTTCCAAATTTTGTAAACAGTAAAACTTATCTTTATGCCGACGATTCAACCATTTTTAATTCAAATTCAAACATTGAACAATTTAAATCACTATGTGAAAGCACACTAAAGAAAGCATCTGAATGGTTCGAATCAAATGGATTCCTCTTAAATGAAGATAAAACTAAAGAAGTAACATTTTCTTTAAGACCGGTTAATGAAAACAATTTAAGTGATAATTCAACTGACAGTTTTAAAATTTTACGAATTGTTATAGACAAAACTCTATCTTGGGGACCATATGTAGATTATATTAGTGGTAAATTATCCAGAGTAATTCATTTGTTAGAACGATTAACTTACTCAAAATTATCAAATTTATATTAGATCGGCTTATTTTGCATACTTCCAGTCAATATTTAGATATGGAATAATCTTTTATGGGAATTGCAGTAGGATAGAGGAAATCTTACTTCTGCATAAAAGAGCTGTAAGAGCAATCTCAAATGTAGGTACTATACAACATTGTAAACCCCTATTTGTTAAATTGAATATTCTAACTGTCATAAATATTTACATCTTTGATTTGATTTTATATGTTTTAAGAACTCCTGGTATAATTTAAAAAAGTGCTCATCAGTATAAAACTAGGATTAAAGATCAAGCTACTATTGATTTTGTTAGATTACATAAAACTTCAAACAGCCATAATATAGTTTCACTTAGAGTTTATAATAAATTAACCTACTTGATTTA
Organism: Stictocephala bisonia; assembly: GCA_035578905.1. Lineage (NCBI taxonomy): Eukaryota > Metazoa > Arthropoda > Insecta > Hemiptera > Membracidae > Stictocephala > Stictocephala bisonia. The sequence goes on along the minus strand of JAQJVL010005680.1, from coordinate 15,964 downwards.
CAAGTATTTAGAAAATTCCTGTAATAAATGTTTAACTGGGTTTAAACAATAGAACCCATTTTATTCTATTGACGAATTTTTTAATATTCCTAATATTGATGTTTGATTCATTCCACTTAATAAACTTATTTAATTGGCTCCTAAAGCACCTTTTACATTTATCAACTTTTTATTCATACCTATTTTTTATTTAATTAATTTACTAAACTGTAAAGGTATGTAACTGCTCATAATCAATTAATTTATTATTATTTCTATCTATTCATGTTTTGAATTTATATTCTTAAGAATATATTGACTAGCATAGGTGTGCTGTATATATGACTTTGTCAATGCTATAATAGTTGTATGACAAATAAATTGAATTTGAATTTGAGTAAAGTTTTTTGGCAGTAAGAATAACATGGGGAGATTTCAATGAGTTGAAAAGTAATAGCTGTTGAAATGTAAATAATTATTTCCAGAAAGTTTTAACAGCTGTTGGAATGTAAACAATTGTGTTTGTAATATTGATAAGGTTAAGTCTTTCATAATGTTAAACCAGGGTAGGTAATAGGCACGGTCTTAAAATGGTAATATAATGCAGTTATTTTATGTATCTAATTAATCTTTAGCTGTTAAAAAAAACAGTTATCCTATTATTATTTGTACTCAAAAGTCACAAACCGAGGCCGAGGTGTAACGAGCGCAGTGAGTACACGGGATTTGCACGTGTAGGGTGCAGGGGTTTCCCTTGTTTTAAGTGAATGTATTAGTGTTTCCTTGAGACTGCGTGACTGTACAGAAACTGCAAGTTAATCTAAGTCCACTTACTGTAATTTATCTTTGCTTTCCTTGCCCCAAACAGATGCCAAATTACGAAACAACCGTCATATTCCCACAATATCTAACAAATACTAGTAAACCATCGTCATAAAACAACTTCCATAAAAGAAAATGTTTGCATAAATTCCGTATTCTCTCCAGTTGAATACACCACAACATTGTGACATTGAACTAGATATTGTGACATTGAAAGAAGTATCATTAAAATATTAATGTAAAAGAAAGTTGAACAAACTTACTTTTATTAATACTCTACAATTTTCCATCCCGTTTGGAAAAGCAAACATTAAATATAAACATATAAACTCGATACAAACGGGGAGAATAAATTAAATGAAAAAAAAAACATTTGATTTACTGAATTACAATTTCTTGTTTAGAAAAAGCATTGTGTAATGTTTAAATTGAATATAAATACAAAAAACAACGATGCGTGTAAGGGTACACTTGTAAAACATTTGTAGCCATTGTAAATAAGATAGCACCCTACCACTCGCCTGAACTGCCTCTGGCACTCACAGCCTCTCACAATTGTGTTTTTTGCTATTTCTAATTCAGTATCTCAAAATATGTTTTATTTACAAAATAAAATTCCATTTATTGTATTAATACAAATTATACAATTACGTTAAATAGTTTGTCTAATGTGTTTCCTATTAATAAAAATCATGGAATATGCAATCTGTACAAACTATATATGATTACAAAAAAGCCCTACTTTATAACAAATAATAAACACATTTCAATATGTAATCCCACATTAGTCGCAATAAAGTGTCACAACAAATAAGTGTGACGCCTAAGTTCTCGATGTTTCGTGGATTTAAGACAGTTATTTTAAAGTACGTAACGTAGAATAGATAAGAAGCAAGTGCTTAACAATGGTAACAACTAATAAAGGTTTATTGGTTGTATTTTTAGAGCCAGTGGCCGAGCGGTCCAAGACGTCAGGACTTTGTTTCTGAGTGATAGCACAGTTTCCAATCCTGGCCTTGACTGTTTGTTCTTATCAGTAATAACCACCTTGTACTGTACTAGTTTCCCCCCTTACTCTCTCTGATAAGTTCGTCGCACATATAAATAGTCTTTGGTGAAAGGGTAATATAAGGTTAAAAGAAGACCGACCTCTCCCATTTTACGAGAATACAAATTTACAAGATTTATTATATTGTTACATTTATGAAAACTGTTAGAAAACTGTTTATTATGAAAACTTACATTTGGTTGGAGACCAATATACCTAAGTTCCTTTCAAAACTTATAATAAAAGTAAATACAAAATATATAGTTTATATCGTTTTTGAAATAGTACGAATGAATATAGTTATTCAATTAAGCTTGTTTTGTTAGGTCTTTCACCAGCAAATCTAGCTGTTTTGGGTGATTCCTATCGTTGCACGTACAGTGATATTGACCCCCGCCCACCATCACACGTACAGTGGTATTGACCCACCCGCCCACCCCCACACGTACAGCGGTATTGACCCACCCGCCCACCTATACACGTACAGCGGTAGTGACCCACCCGCCCACCCATACACGTACAGTGGTATTGACCCACCCACCCACCCATACACGTACAGTGGTTTCTACGTGTTCTATAAATATATATTCTTCTGATTTATAGAAACAAAAGCTTCCATCGAAATTTAATGAATACATTTCTGTCTCTTGATTTTATTTTAAGACTGTAAGGATTAAGCCGATCTTCTTCTTACCTTTACTGTTAAATAAAGCCTTATAAGATTAAGTAAGTATACGTTTGCTGCAAATTTGAAAGTTAAATTAGAAACAATTTCCAAATTGCAGAATGATATCACGTATTAGCAATATAGCTGTATTAATTTATTAACATAACATGTTGAATCATTACTAGTTCCAATGCTAATATGGATTTATAGTTTCTATTTACTGTGTATATGCTTCTTCTGATAATTAATGATCTTGCCACCATTTTAGGTTAACAAATAGTGGAATATAAATAAAGAACTTTTAAAATGATTTTAACCAGCATTTTATATTCGGTTAACGTATACAAATAAGTGGAGAGTCACACAAGTTTCATAACGAATATCTATAGTTTGAAGATGGCGAACGCGCTTTACCGAATCACGTCACAAACTGTATCTACCTCATTGTACTGTAACTTTACCAAACTTGTGCTGGTGAAATTAACTCACTGTTGTTAGCGTACTGGATCGGCTATATTAAGTTAGTAGCAATTCCAATTAGTATTATGTGTATATACATGCTTAGAAAAAACAATAAACCTTTTAAAAACTTAATATTTAATATAAAAATCAAAGCATCAGTAACAGGATGAATAACAAATATAAAAAATGAGGAAGAACAAAGAGATATTATTTACAACACAATATCTTAGGATAGTGTGATAAGGAGGCTTCACACAGCAAAATTCCCTTTCTTTACGCAGAAATAACACCGATCTTGTATAGGTAGGTGGGTAGGCCAATACCACCATAGGTTTATGGATGGCCGGTGGATCAACGCCACAGTGCGTCGATAGGTGGGTCAAAACCACCATGATGGGATTTCAGATGCGTGATTGCTCATATCATTAACAGAAAACTTGAATACCAGGCAAAACTAGAAAACTAAACACTCGACACACATTTAACGCACTAATAGATGCAACCTCTGTTTCTGTCTTCTCTTTAACCCTTAGCACCAGTATGAATAGTCACATAAAAGTAAAAGAGAAAATATATGAGTTTCGTAACTGTCAACGATTGCAACTTTTTTCTGTAAGATTCTATATTACAATATTTACACCCTTAGCACCGGTATGAATAGTCACATAAATGTAAAAGTCAAAATATACGAGTTTCGTCACAGTTAACCAATGCAACTCGTTTCTGTAAGATACTATGCTACAACATTTACACCCTTAGCACCGGTATGAATAGTCACATAAATGTTAAAGTCAAAATATACGAGTTTCGTCACAGTTAACCAATGCAACTCGTTTCTGTAAGATACTATACTTCAACATTTACCCCCTTAGCACCGGTATGAATAGTCACATAAATGTAAAATTTGAAATATACGAGTTTCGTCCAGTGAACTATTTCAATGTGTTTCTGTAAGATACTATACTTCAACATTTACCCCCTTAGCACCGGTATGAATAGTCACATAAATGTAAAAGTCAAAATATACGAGTTTCGTCACAGTTAACCAATGCAACTCGTTTCTGTAAGATACTATACTTCAACTTTAACACCCTTAGCACTGGTATGAACAGTCACATAAATGTAAAAGTCAAAATATACGAGTTTCGTCACAGTTAACCAATGCGACACGTTTCTGTAAGATTCTATATTACAATATTTACACACTTAGCACCCGTATGAATAGTCACATAAATGTAAAAATCAAAATATACGAGTTTTGTCACAGTGAACTATTGCAACGTGTTACAAAGTGCAACGTAATATACTTTATTACAACATTCATACTCTTAGTACCAGTATCAATAGTAACGAAAATGTAAAAGATAAAATTTACGATTGTCTTCACTATAATCTGTTGAAATATGTTTTTGTAACAAACATTATTACAACACTCACACTCTTAGTACCGGTATGAAAAGTCGATAAAACATGAAAACACAAGGATTCAAGATGGCGGCCCCCTTTGGATATCTTCGGGTCACGTGACTCAAACCTACCAAGGAATTTATCCTTACACTAATTTACCACAGAATTCCCGAATTTCCCTCTTCGTTCCCTTTTTATACTATACCAAATGTATTATTTTATATATACACTATAACAAATGTGCGTGTTGCAGCGCACTCGGTGGCAACACTTTTAATAAATTTTAAACTAAACGTTCGAGCATCAACTTCAGGTATATTCAGCTCTCGGATTCAAGATGGTGACCACCTTCCAGCAACTTCGAAACTTATGACTGAGTCCCTATCGGTATTTCCCCTTCTCATATTTAACTCTAAATTCCATTTTTACACTAAATTAATTAAATTTTACCTATACAATATAACAATTGTATACTCTATGTATCAGAATTAGTCCTTATTAAGAACATTTAGCCAGAACAAACACATACCAGATTTTAGTATGACAGGTGTGGCTGATGTAATTGCTCATGATTGACCTTGACGCGCATGTGCACATCGACTATTTTCAAATGCTACGCTCTGATTAGTCCTCCCCCTTCCTCTCTTTTCTTCTTCTTATTATCTCCTAATTATCCTACTGTCTCCTCATTCACTCTCTAGCGCTCGATCCGAACGGACGGGTACTATTGTTGCTCTTGCGTTTTGATTTTACAATTTTTTAATTTTGATTTTACATAGTTCAAGCTAGAGTTTGAAATTTGGCAAAATACTGTGGTGTTTCAATTATTTATTTGGTAAGTATAAAAACCAAATACTACCTTTAAACGCTTTACAATGGTTTTGATCGCTATCCTATTAATTTTTATGAAACTAAATTTAGTAGTATCCTAACCTAACCATGAAATCCTACTCATCAGCTTTGAACGATAAGCTTGTTACCATTTGCCGTAAATTTAGCACTTGTGGTAAAGACGTTCTAACTGAAAATAAACAGAAAATACTTTCTGAGTTAAACTTGCGTTGAAACAGGCTCGGGGAAATCAAATGGTACATTTCTGTTCAAATTAAATTTACCAAATTTGTAAATAACGAAGGCATTTCCACTTCTCCTTTCTTCCACGGTAAAACTAGACCTCTGCTACCTTTCGATTCTATCGATACTCAATATTCAGAAGCTCTTGACAAAGTTTTAGAAAGCGTGGGTAAATGTCTTAGGTTTAGATCTTTGCATTGTAGATATTAGCCTTTATACGCTGCTTCTTACATTGCTTACAAAGAATTGCTAACTCAAGACAAGGAATTGTAAATATAAAAAAATGATGATATTAATGCTTCCTCTAATCTGTACCTGCTCAGTTATATCCCAATAAACATAGGTAAATAACTTACTATAAATCCTTGGAATGTAATGTAAATATGTCTGGTGCTAGCTATCCCGTAAAATTAACTGATAATTTTCATCCAGATAAATTTGAAAAATTAAATTTTTCTATATCAGTAAATATTTTTAGTTATTAAAGACGAAGTTCTTCTATTATAATCACTAAAGAAAAGTTCAGGATTCACCACGTTAACTTGCTACTGTTGACCAATGACACGACTACTCACTACTGTTTGATTACAAACTTGTCCCGACTATTATCTCACTTGACTAAACAAGATGATGCTATGTTATACTGTAACTACTGCCTACACAGATTTTATACTTACGACTCACTTACTAATTACTTACCTTTGTGATTACCTCACGGAGCACAAAAGACTAGACTACCTACTGAGGATGAAAAAGTCATGTACTTTAAAAACTATAATCTTACAAACAAAGTCCCATTTACCATTTACTGTGACTTTAAAAGTTTTGTACAACTTTTAGTTACTTGTCCAACAAAACCAAGTACAGTAAACCACGCCATTTACATTCCATCAGGCTTTTGATACGTAATTATTTACAATAATGGTAAAGCTGATAGCATGGTTTATAAAAAGCATTGATAAACCACCTTTGTGATAGTGGTCCAGAAGTTGTTGATATTTTTCAAAATTGTTTGATGAACGAGTCTAAAGAACTCGTACCCATTATTAAAAAGAATAACCCGATTAAAATGACTCAACAAAAAAATTAGTTTCCAAAACGTTAACGATTGTCAGCTTTGTCTTAAACCACTTAATGGTGACAACTTAGCTAATCACAATCATTTAACGAGCCAGTTCTTGGGTGCTGCCCACAATTATTGTAATTTAAACTATAATGTTCCCGATCACATTCTATTGTTTTTCCATAACCTCAAAGGTTATGATTGCCACCATTTGATTCAAGGGCTAGGTAAATTCAAAAAAGAAAACTGTCACGTATCGCTACAACTAGTGAGCGGCACATTTCAGTCACCCTTGAGTCTCTACATTTCCTAGATTCACTTCAATATTTTATTACATCTTTGGACGAACTTGTGAAAAACCTTAAGTCCGATGATACTTCAAACTTAAACATTTTGAAACAATGTATGGGTAATAAACACTTACTACTACGTAAAGGTGTGTTTCCCTAAACTTACATGATAGACAAATCTAAATTCCACGAGACTGAACTTCCTCCCTAGGAGGCTTTCTTTAACGACTTGACAGAAACACACATATCTGACGAAGACTATTCAATTGCACAGACTGTGTGGACCACTTTTGTCATGACTTCAATGAAACAGTACTACCAATAGTTCTATCTACCAGGGGGTCTATCAATAGTTGTGTGTTTGGCAGGTAGGTTCTCCATGTGTGTTTGGGTCTTCAGGGGTGGTATATATACATTTTCTGAGCGAGTATATGTAGGTATTATAGCCAAAATAAACCAAACGTACTTACTGTTAATACCAAAGTTTCTACAATATAAGAGACACATTTCAACTAACTATTCGTTTTTTTTTTTTTTTTTTTTTTTTTTTTTTTTTTTTTTTTTTTTTTTATAAATAGACGTAAAGAATCATTAGCACCAAGTTTTGTTAAAACCAGACTTAAAATTTGAATATTATAGAGAATTTATTCCTATTGGCCACTTACACTTTGCCTACTATTTGGAGTCATGTAGTAGTAAATGAAAAGCCAACTAGATAATTATGTTGGCTATTTTTAGGAGTTTGGAGAGTAACTTTCCTTTTATTTTGGAAGTTCTTCCTTGATCTAAGACATGTTTTAACGATTATATTTTTTCTGTAAAAGGAAATTTTTTTTTTAAATGTGTATGTATCTCTGATTTTTTTCTTCTTTTGGACAGACTTTACTCTTCTTGTAGAAAGATTTACCATATCTTACTTAGATCACATCCTGATTCTGTACCAGACCATTCCTTTTCCATGATCTTTGTCGCATATTTTATTAATGTGTTTGTCTTTAATTGAGATTTAACCACTTTTTCACAATGATTATTTTATTCCTTACTACACTCAAGTAAGCTGAAGGCAAAACTGAATTGCATTACCCAATTCCCATGGGATGCGGTCGATGGAGGACTGGTATCCCTGCACGGATATTTTAGTGTAATTAGCCCCAACCAAAATACTCATTACGGTGGTAGCCATCCAACAAAATGCTACCTCCCAAAATTATTTAGATTTTTTTATTTGTTGCACTTTTTCCCTCGAAAGTAAAGACATCACTTTACTTAGAGAAGCCTTTCAGTGTGACGTACAAACTTGCAAAGGGAGTTTTATTATATATATTTTTACATTTTTTATTTTCATTATTTTTTTGGTCCTGCTGTTTTACAGTAAGTTTTTTTATAGCTTTACTGTAGTTTTAATTTTTTTTGTAAACAGATAGATATCCCTCCCTCACACCATGGACCTATGGATAATATCCAGTTATAGAGTGTAACATTCACACACATCCAAATACTCGTACCGTATGAGGACCCGGCCTGCAGCTCAAGGTCTTACGGGGTTTAGCCTAGCCCCAAGCTGCAGGACTGCCTCAGGGCTTACGCGTTTTACGGCTGCTTTGGAGAACAGTCGGGCGTATTTTATTAAATTTTTGCCGCCCTCACCTCGATTGTACGATGTTCTATACACATTCACACAGAGCTTGAGATAACCATTTTCAATTTTTAGTAATGGAATCTTAGAATTATGGATGATCATATCATAACAGAATTTACTTTACAAATTGTTTTAAAAGGTTGACGTTAAAATATTTTACTCAAAACTAACTTAACATTACTTTTTACGATTTTAAGAACATTAAAAAACATTAAAAAAATTACGATCGAAGAAGTTTATTCGACGAAATTCCTTGGGATACACCTTGATCAAGGTTTGACCTGGGAATGTCACGTCGATAGCATATGCTCAAAATTGTCTTCAGGCGTTTTTGTGCTGAGGCAACTAGCAAAATATTGCTCTACTCAGATACTGATGACGGCATATTATGGAGTAATCTACCCGCATCTTTCCTACGGAATAGTTTTGTGGGGGGCTTGCTCAAACTCTCTTTTGACAAGAATTTTTGTCCTTCAAAAAAAAGCAATTCGAATAATCGTAAAGTTAAATCCCAGAGAGTCGTGCAAAGAAACGTTTAAACAACTAAAACTGCTGACACTTCCTTGTCTCTATATTTTAGAAACGTGCATGTTCTTCAGGACCAAATGCCAACATGTAAGAGGTAGCGACCTACACTCATACCCAACTAGAGGCAGGGAGGACTACCGAACTGGGAGACACAGAACGGTGGTCCATGAACGACTGCCTTCACAGGCGGGAGTTCATTTTGTCAACAGGTTGCCTAACGCAATCAAAAGTGCCACAATGCCCAAGGTATTCAAAACTCGTCTCAAAACGTTTCTGATTGATAACGCTTTCTACAGTACCGACGAGTTCATGGCACATGAATGGGAGATCTAATTGGCTGACTGACTAGGGGCTAGACTGGGATAATCCGAATAAAAGGGAGCCTGTATGAAAAATAAATTGTATTTTTGAATTAGATTTTCATGTTAGTATGAATGGAAAATTTTAGCTATAAATATTAACTATGACGATTGCCATACAATTATATATCGTTTTAAGCAATAAACCTATTTATTTATTTACTTACCTGGCGTAGGAGTTACCGTGGTCAAGAACGAGTTTCGCCCAGTACGAGGTTTCTACATTAAACTACGGTTGGGGTGAGCCCTGCGAATGTCGTAAATTTGGTTTCTCCGGGTATGTTAGCAACCATGAGTTATAGCAAGAGTATAATCCCATTCCATCAATATTTTTTTCTTCAACATTACGTAGTTGGAAATATATAATCTTTATATTATTAACAATAAAAAGCAAGCTGATATTTCGTCTTTATTGTTGTGACACAAGCGATAAGATTGATGTGGTGAGCCTCATCCTTTAACATTGTTGTAGTACTCAAAATATCACTCGTAGACTTATAACTTTGAATGTGTATACGTACATTATTAATTGAATCCTTCCTAACATTTAATAAATTTATATTTTACAATAAATAGATAAAGGTACATTTATTTCCTTGTGGTACTGTTTGAATGCCATACTCCAGATGTACCCAGGAGCTGCATTCATACAACTACTTTAAAGGTACCACATTAAGACCGTTAAAGGATCTGGTTTTTTAATTTTATTTTTTTTTACATTTTTATATTTACACAAAGTATAATCTAACCAAACGACATTACGGATAAGTTATAAGCGAATCTACAGTTTAGTATATACAATAAAACTGTCCAATCTTACACTACCAATACATTACTGTGGTAGATATTAAAAACAAATAATTTGAATTCAGTAATTTGTGTTAGATTTTAGAAGTTTTTTTGGAAAAATTTTACCAAGTTCCGATTTAGTGAGGGAAGCTAGAGAACTGATTGGCGCCATATGAAGTGACGCAATAAAAACAGGATGCGGGTAAGGAAGGAGTGGTGGGGAAGTGAGTAGTAGTCAGTTATGGAGAGGCTAACGGTTCTATAAAAACGCTCAAACATTATGTTGTTTGAACTAATAATTTTAATTTTAGTGTTCTTTTATTAATTTTTATGTTTGAACTTTACATAAAGTGTATAGAATTGACATGTTTATTTTAAATAACTTTCAAATTGTATGTTTACATCGTTTTTATTATGGGTGAGTTTTAATTTTTTTAGTGTTGTAATCATGATCATGCTCTAAAGCTCGTTTTTTTGCCAATAAAGTGATGTCCATAGGCCAACGTATCTATTCCATTTTCTAGAATATATCTTTTGTCGTCAATTGGGCACAATTAAAATTTTTTTATATGTTGAGTGTAAATGATATGTCTGTCACTAGAGATGTTTAACGCAGAAGTTTCTTTAATTGTATGGTTCAAAAGGCGATCTTTATACATTTGATGTTGTAATTATTTATTTATCGCAACTCGGAGGACGTCCTTTGCTACCTTCTTCTCCGCTTGATCAGCTTTTAATACAGAATAGCACTTCGCTCTTAAACCAATAATTTCTTTAGCAGGTTTTGAATTTAGGTCGTCTTTAAATTGTCCTAACTGTTTTTTTTTTTTTTTTTTTTTTTTTTTTTTCAACACTGTAACATGGGTGGGTAGATAGATACTCTGAGGTATCGAGCAGATGGAGTTAATTTTTAATGTAATCTTATACATCAGGAGTATAGACATTGTACCATAAAGAATCAGTATCAGTCATACTAAGTTTAATTTGTTTCCGTACTTTTCAATTTCCCAGTTGTAATGAAAGTTGTACTTTTTAATTGTGATATGTCCAAGACTGTAAATCCAACATAAATTGATCTGTTTAGAAAAATTGATTGTTTTATAAGCAAGTCCAGACAGGTCACTTTTTTATGAAAAGAAGTTTTTAAGTCTGGGACAAGCTGTCCATTTGACCAATTGTTTTTCATAATTTACTAGCTTTAAATCAATCCTAGATCTTACATTTTCTAAGCTTTTACTACAAGTAGCATTGTTTATGAGTTTAAATAAATCTTTTTCAGTCATTTTTATATATTTTGCTCTTTTCAGTGTTAAAGTTAATAAATGGGGCTAACCAGGCAGGTTGTTTAAAAGAAAAAACTCTGTGAACTTTGAGGAGTACAAGTCGGAGTTTTAAGTAAAGTTTTAAGTTTCTGTAATGTAATACGTACTTGGTCTTGTCACTGAGCGTAGTTAGTAGTTTTTCTGTCTTAGGAGGCTTGAAGTTAAATTCATCTAGTAAGTCCCTATTTTATGTGGATAACATATCTTTAGTAACAATTATCCGTTCAAGATCTAGTGGATAGTCTGAGTGTAGTCGTGCAAGAGATGTGGAGAGTGCAAGTCCACCTCGAGTATGGAACTAGTCTCAGAGTCGTCCGGTACTTTGGTAAAGTCTAAAAATTCTATTTCCTGTTCAGTTGGCCAAGTAAAATCAGACATTAGCAAATTTTGTACCATCGATGTACCATATACATTATTACAGTCAAGATATATTAAGTAATTTGTGGGTTTAGTAGAGACAAAATTGGGTTTTTAAGGATTGTTAGCGTAGGCAAAGCGATTGGGTGTCATGGAGACAACACCTCGGACCCCAGACTCAACAAACAAGTGTTGGTCTATTGCTGTGAATAAGTCGAGTCCTACGTCGGATATTTTCAATGTGGCATACATGTCTAGCTAGGAAGTAAGTAAACGATACATGGGTCAATACTGTAGTTTGTCATGCTAGTCATTCTGAAATTAAAAAAATGTCAGCTAGCAGTACAAGTCGTAGTACTGTTCTAGTCGTAGTCTGAAGGATATAATTTTTCAAATTTATCTAGATCAGTTAATTTTACGTGATAGGTAATACCAGACATATTTACATTATATTCCAAGGATTTATATTAAGTTATTCACCTATGTTTATCGGGATAAAACTGAGCAAGTACAAAGCAGAGGAAATATCTATTATCATAATTTTTTTATATTTATAATTCCTTGTCTTGAATGAATGAATAAATGAATGAATGAATGAAAACCTCTTTATTGAGCCAGCGTTATTCAAAGTACAATTCTTTGTTTTTCAATACAACTGTTGTCAATAGTTCTTATATTAAACATATTGAAGGTACATTTTTGATCAACTGACTAATTATTACTGGCATGAAATAAATCCTTCAAACCCCTTTTAAACACTGAAAAGTTGAAGGACAATTGAAAGGGCATTGTAGGCTTGGGGTCCGAAATAAGAAAAAGCCTTCTTCCCGAGTTCAGTTCTGACCCATGGAAAGTGCAGAAAGCCTTCCTGCCGAGTGAAGCGAACGCTCACCTCAAACCTGAAAACCAGTTTCCTTCTGAGATATTGGGTACACTTCATTAACAAAGTTTTATGAACAATGATAGCAGTTTGAAGGTCACAACATTATTTAACTGTCAAGATGTTTGCCTTCGACCTATACTCGCTGATATGATCTGACTGTTTTAAGTTGAAGACAAATCTTAGAGCACTATTCTTGAGTCTTGTGAGAATATACATATTTTCCTGAGTAAGGCTGTTAGCAAAAGAGGGAAGAGCATAATAAATAGATGAAAGAACTATAGCACGAACTATTTCCAGTTTGGTTGAAACTGGGAGAACAAACCTAAACCTATTAAATAATCTTAATTTAGCAACAACTGTTTTACAGATGTCTCACATGTTCAGAAAAATTGAGCCTAGAGTCTAATTTGACACTAAGGAATATTAATAAATTGCATACAGGTAAAAGGCTTATCATCTAGAAGAACTTCTCAGTCACTATCCTTGTTGTGTTGGCTCTGCACAGAGTAGTTTATGATTCTTAAAACAGAACACTTGTCAGGATTCACCTGACGATCATGATCAACAGACCATTAATTTACCCTTACCAAGTCGTTATTCATGCAATCGACTGCTTCATGAAATTTAGCCAAAGGGTAAGATAAAACAAGATGCGAGTCGTCAGGGTAAGAATGGACAGAACAGTGACTAAGTTGTGACTCAAGGTCGGCAGTGTAAATCAGGAAGAGGATAGGGTCTAAGCAGCTGCCCTGGGGAACCCCAGATACTTTCAGCAAAAAACCTGAAACCTGATCATTAACTCGAGTTTGTTGTTACCTATTATGGATGTAGGGAGAAAACGAGTTCACAGATCAATTATCAAAATGGTAAAATCTCAGTTTGGCTAACAGGAGATCAAAACTAACCGAATCGAATGCCTGTGGAAAGTCCAATCCAGCTACAATACTACCCTAGTTTCTATTTCTAACACAAATCAATTCGTCCATGAAATTCAGAGGAGCTGAACTAGTGCTTAAACCTCTCCGAAAGCCTGACTGTGTTTCAGGAATAACGTCCTCTGACTCAAGGAACAAAACTAATTGCTCCCCAATCACTTTTTCGAAAATTTTGGAAAGCACTGGAAGAATTTAAATAAGTCTAAAATGAGAAACACATGAAGCATTGGCTTTCTTTGATAGCGGAATTAAAATACTTTGTTTCCAGGCACTGGGAAAAATGCCAGAAGTCAGGGACAAATTGACAAGATGACAAATGGCAGAAACACATTAACGACTTAACGATTTAACTATGTCAATAGAAATTCCGTTTACACCAACAGCTCGAGTTGTGATGCTGTTCATGACATCCCTGATTATTTTCTCTGTCACTGGACTGAATGAGAATTTGCTCTTCACTTGGCCACTGAGGTTATCATAGTAGAACGCAATCCTTCTCTTGTCAATGCAAGCTTTTCCATCCATTGTGGAGAAGAATTGGTTTAAGCCCTCAGGAGAGAAGTTACACTCATTATCTCTGATCAAGCCCAGTACGCCATAGCTTCTTAATGATGACCAAAAACCTTTAGGGTCTTTATTCTTTAGCCTTGTTAGCAATTTTTTTAAGAGTGGGTATGTAAGAAGAAGCGTATAACGGCTGATATTTAACAATGTAAAATTCTAAATGTAAAACATTTTCAAGTACCCACCAACTACCTTGACTTACCCATTTACCCACGCTTTCTAAAATGTTGTCAAGAGCTTCTGAATATTGAGTATCGATAGAACTGGAAGGTAGCAGAGGTCTAGTTTTATCTTGGAAGAAAGGAGAAGTGGAAATTTCTTCGTTATTTACAAATTTGGTAAATTTAATTTGAACAGAAATATACCATTTTATTTCCCCGAGCCCGTTTCAATGCAAGTTTAACTCAACAAGTATTTTCTGTTTATTTTCAGTTAGAACTGTTATAACGTCTTTACCACAAATGCTAAATTTACGGCAAATGGTAACATTATCGTAAGCTTATCGTTCAAAGCTGATGAGTAGGATTCCATGGTTGGTTAAAATACTACTAAATTTAGCTTGATAAAAATTAATAGGATAGCGATCAAAATCGTTGTAAAGCGTTTAAAGGTAGTATTTGGTTTTTATATTTACTAAATAAATAATTAAAACAATACAGTATCTACCCAAAGTTCAACTCCAGCCAGTAAAATCAAAACACAAGAGCAAAAATAGTACACGTCCGTTCAGATCGACCGCTAGAGAGAGAATGAGGGGACAGTAGGATAAGTAGGAAATAATATGAAGAAGAAAAGACAGGAAAGGGGAGGACCAATTAGAGCGTAGCATTTGAAAATAGTCGATGTGCGCATGCGCGTCAAGGTCAATCATGAGCAATTACATCAGCCACGCCTGTCATACTAATATTTGGTATGTGTGTGTTCTGGCTAAATTTTCTTAATAAGGATCAAATACGACACATAGAGTATAAAATAGTTATAGTGTATAGTTGAATTAATGTAGTATAAAAATGTAATTTAAGGTTAAATTTGGGAAGGGGAAATAAGATAGGAAACTCAGTCACGAGTTCCGAAGTTTCCCGAAGGTGGTCACCAACTTGATTCCGAGAGCCGAATATACTTGAAATTTATGCTCGAACGTTTAGTTTAAAGTAATCAAAGGTATTTCCACAGAGTGCGCTGCAACACCCACATATGTTATAGTGTATGTATAAAATAATGCATTTGCTATAGTATAAAAAGGGAATGAAGAGTGAAATTTGGGAATTAGGTGGTAAATTAGTGGAGGGAAAATTTCCACAGGGCTGGTTGGACTGAGTCACGTGACTCAAAGATGCCCCAAGCGGGCCACCATCTTGAATCCGAGAGCCGAAGATACCCGAAAGTGGGTCTCGTATTGTCATATTTAACCTACTCACACACGCACGCAAACGCACACACACACACACGCACGCACACACGCACGCACACACGTACACACGCACACACACACAAATATACAAAAACATATTTAAACTCATCTAGCCGGCGTTTTAGACCATGATGGACGAGGTTTTGTCCATAAGACGTCCATCATGGTCCAAAACCTAGCTGAAATCTTTTGTAATTAATTTTTTTAATTTTTAAGAATTTTCAATAGTTTTACCATAATTTTGTTTATTAGTGTACGTGGGGAAGTATGTTGAGAATATCAATAGTGTTAAGCAAGTAAATTGGGTGTTCAGAAGAGATCTTGTCCCTGAAGATGTGCGTGTGATGCAAGAAATTTATTGGATC
>JAQJVL010005679.1:0-33680 GCA_035578905.1 Stictocephala bisonia | reverse complement strand
AAAATTGATTGTGTACACACCAAGAAGAGTGGATCTGTATTCTGTGGGTATTTAATTCAGAAATAACAAGGTTACAACTAACCGTAAATAAGATATAATAAAATTTGAAAATCTGGATGACAAAGACTGTAGTTCAATCGATTGATAATAATAACTAAGCAAGTTTACTAAAACTAAATTAGGTCGCTTAGGATGAATTAGTTTTTAAATTATGATCGGTAATGAAATGTATAAAACTTGAAACTACTTAGATACATGAGGATACACTGAACAACAGATAAATAATTATTTCATAACGAAAAATTCATGAAAACCTGGCGTAATCAAATAAAACCATGGACGTAGTCGGCTAATATAAAAGGTGTAGCCGATATTGGTGACGAGATATAGTCTGAAATATCAGCTAAGTGCCAACTAGTGATACAGTGAAGATTTTGAGCAGCTAAATTATAAACTTATGAATAAAAAAACAAGATGTTTTATAAGGTTTCGGTTCAATAAAAATTATTTTCCGAATCTCTATATTCGTCGTATTTTGTTTAGAAAAGGTCTTCCAACATGTTTCTCCCTCACTTGGGTTGATTCGTGATTGTTTTACAGTTTACATTAACGTCAATGTGAACAGGGAACCATTCAATGAGTTTACAAATCAAAATTATTGTACTTTACCACCTTTTACACTCCAACTATGTTATTGTCTAACCTAGTCAGGAAACCGTTCAACAATTTGACAGGAAAAAATATCGTATGTGCAAATATTACACACAGTTTTGGTGATCTAAGGTGTTTTTGGCATAATAATTAATAGACGATTTTATATATATATATATATATATATATATATATATATATATATATAAAATATATATATATATATTACTTGACGGAAAATAAATCAATAATGTTGTGTCACATGCTGCTAGAATTCCATTACCATATTTTATATGATGATATGGTATTTTCTTACGTCAAATCACTGCACGATTCCCTCTCAGATTAAAAATCAAATTGGACCTCAATCGACTAGCGAGAAATACACGATAATTTCCGTTCCGAAAACGAGCTGAACGGTTCCTTGCACGTACGTATACTACAACCGAAATGAACTTTCGCCTAGAAAAGATGGGAAGTTCGATTCTTGGGATGTAAAGTGACCAGTTCTCGGGACCCTTTTGATTGAGCCGTGTTACTGATATAAATAAAAATATGCATAATTTCCACGGCGTACAGACCATTAGATTTGTATCAGTAACAGGTCTTTTTGAGTATCTTGAACCGGATTTCTCGTCCCCTTTCTTGGGTCATAAAGACACTAACCAGCACTTCTGTTTTATTCATGCTATTTTAGGTTAGGTTACAAGTGACTAGTAGACTCGGACAATCAACAAGTATGATTGCTACTACGGTAAACTATTTACAGTGATCGCTACTTTCCCAGCTCTGTTGTTCACTTTAAATTGAACTAGTTCAAATCATAATCAACGAACTTGTTCACTATGTCCACTAGTTTATGTACTACTATGTCGTCATGTACTACCTATTCTTAGGCAAATTGTCTAGTTCATAATTACGTGTACTAAACTGATAACGTATGATTAAGGGTAAAATAAAACACAAGAAAGCGCACTTTTTTTTCATAACTTATAAAACTGTTTACTCTTAAAACTAAATTAAGATGTAAATCTGTTATTTCATAAAATACAACTACTCGTCGGAACTTCGAGTAGTTTCAGAAGCTTCGAGCCGAGTTCGAGTAGTAAAATACTCAATCAAATACTCGAAGTTTCAAGTACTCACACACCCCTACTCTATGACTTGTTAGTTAATTTAACTAAGAACTGTAAGTTGTTTAGTGACTGAAGGGGCCAATGGCCCCAAAATATTTCACAAACCAGTTCTGTTTTTGTGATATGAATATATTTCTATCTACAGTATGCTGCTTTCCTTTCCTAGGGCACAGACTACTGAAATCCTGAGTCTAGTGCCCTAAAATTACCTGTAAAGGTACAACAGAAAAATATGTACATTTTAAATGTTGTGGTGGGTAAAAATACTTTTAATGAAAATTTTTATACAAGAATTGTCCTAAAATGAAGGTCTCCAATGAGCTCCCATTGCGAAAGACCAATCTAGAGTAAATCTAACAACAGTGACATATTTTTCGCTTCCCCCACAACTATTATTGTGTCATCACCTCTCTGCAGTGCTCAGTCTTGGCTTGGCAGCCCTTAAATACGGCAAAGAAAATTGATATTCCCACCAAGTGTGAATTGTAGTCTGTGATTTGATTTCTATGGTTTAAGTGGTCAACCGCTTTTGGAATCCATCATCAAATAACCAATTTCTATGGAGAGAAATGTATAGATACAAAAAATATGCTTAAGTGGTGTAGGAAGTTTACAAAAGGCCGAAATAATGTACAAGATAAGCCTGGCTTTGGCCGTCCATCTATTACGGACGAGACAGTAAAGAAAACTGAGGAATTTTTATCTGTGGGACGGCTTATGACAGTATAAGAGAGTGCTGAACAGATAGTCAGATAAGGGACATCTCCAAGACTGCAGTGTACAAGATTCTGTTGGGCTATACAGAACAAAAGGAGATGTCGGCTGACAAATGGCATTCGTTTGCACCATGACAAAACCCGCCCTCACGACACTCATACCACGACGGATCTCATCACTAATTGATGATTAACCATTAAAAATGATTAACCATCCTCTATACAGCCCTGATTTGGCCCCAAGTGATTCCTATTTCTGTTCCTCAACTTGAAACAATAGTTGAGGGAATGAAATTCTCAAGTGATGATTCCTTTCTGCAAAAGTCGGCGGAGATTTGTATGACGTGAGTATGAAAAAGGTTCTGGAATGACATCAAAAGAGCACTGATCATGATGGAAACTACGTTGAAAAATAGCTAAATGTCTAAGATTTCAAAATTTGTAATTTTTTCAATAATAAAATTATGTTTACTATGTGAAAAAACATTAGAGACTTAAATTACGGACAACCCTCATATTTTAGTTGGTATACTTATCTCCTTATGTAGGTTTGTTGATATTGTAGCTAAACTATTAATAATAATAATTTGTATGGTCATTCTACTTCTTGACAACCATTGACAAAAATACAATATA
The DNA here is from genome assembly GCA_035578905.1 of Stictocephala bisonia. NCBI lineage: Eukaryota > Metazoa > Arthropoda > Insecta > Hemiptera > Membracidae > Stictocephala > Stictocephala bisonia. Next base: position 30,541 of record JAQJVL010005679.1, on the reverse strand, counting down.
TACTTCAGAATAGCTGTTTTAATTATATTAAACAGCATCAGTTAGTTATATTTTACTTCCCTGCTATAAACTTACCTTTTCTTAATATTTGACTTCCCGTCCAATTTTTGAAGCTGGACTGGTTTCACTGCAGCTATGCTTCGAGTCTTATGTTTTCTGCATTCTCCCATTGATGTTACAAAGAGTACAATACTAGCAACTAACTGGAAACAAAAGTATAAATTTTCAGTAATTTTGTGACATGGTTAAGAGTGAAAAAATTTAAATACAAATATTTTGATTTTGATATTGATGGCTGATGAAACCTACAAAGAAAAACTGCAACAAAATATATCATTTAATCTGTACAAACTAGTTTAATATTCAGAATACTAGTTGTATTTATTGTGTCAATTAATTAATGAATACTGTTGTAAGCTGGACAGTTGCAAAGTGTTGGGATAAACAAAACTCTAGCATGTGCTTCTATGTAGACTATTTGTTGGGAGCAGCATGGCAAGAATAATGACACAACATACAGTTATACCCATATGGATGAATTCTACTCTTAGACATCTACTCATTTCTACATGAATTCTTCTCAGACATCTACATGAATTCTACTGAATGCTGCATCAGTTTTACTTTGGCTTATTTTAATACTGTTGGATAATTGTTCTTATACATACAAAATATATTTTAAGATAAATGTTATTTATTCAAAAATGTACTTTCAAAGATGGTACATTTATACAAAAGATGGTGCAGATTCTTAGAAAATGTCTAATCATATTTGCATTATGCAAAGATTATCAAAATTAATATAAGCAAGCCCAAAACATAAAACTTATATTAACATATAAATTTCAGATAAAGTTTCCAATAGTCAAAATCAAATAACAAGTAAAGAAAGAGGAAAGAGTTTAGAAACTCTTTGTATACAGTTCATTTCCTTTTTGGCATGATTACGGTCCGAACTGTTGCCATGAGAGTGCCACTTAGCAGCTCATTAATCTTTCAGTTGGACAACAACCTATTTGAATGAGCACTGCTTGGTACTTAGACTCTAGGAGCATAATTCTCAGCAGACACATGCGCCTCTACACAAGCAGCAATATATTGCACATCATTTTACCTGATTCTATAAGATATCAAATCAGTGTTACTCTCAAGTAGTTTTCATTGTGGTTAGGGGCTTAACACCATCAAAAGAGATGATCAATTTGTGAACTAGTTGGATAGAAGCTGAAAACTTAAGTAGATTGTATAGGATTCAGTCTCCGGATTCAAAAGTATTTTTGGAATACTCCAAAGTCACTTGATGATGTTATTTCAATTTTATGAAGTCCTTGTGTTGATAAGCTAAAAGCAGTATTGTCTTCATGGTTGGGATGTTAGTGCTATGTTCATTGAATAAGACGGGAGCAAGAATAGATCCCGGGGAATGCCACCTGTGAATTGCCTAAAAGTCCTTTACTCATGACCCCTACAATTTTAACCAGCATAGCACTAAACATTGACTTTAAGTCATAGAAAAAAGTGAAAATGAAGAATTCTGTTCTACGAGGCGTGTTTTTAAAGTAAGTAGCGTTTTGGACTCCCGCCGCTGTAGCGCTGCGGTCGGCGTTCAGCGCATGTATGCTGGATACTACTATCTATTGGCAAGCCACATCCGCCGTTACGAATCCAATCGACTGTATTTAAGGTCATTTATGACTGTTTAAAATTCCTCCTCCAGTTAAAAATGCCGCCAACTGTGAATTATTTGCTGTGTACGTTTTCATAACGCTAAGGGTGTGGAAGCAGCTGACACTCATTGTGAGTATGTCACAGTGACAATTAATTTGGTTTAAAAAATTGTAATCATCACGATTCTAATGTTTTAGGAATGTGAGAGAACTGGTTAAACATTTTTTGTGTGATTCTTGTCAAACTTTTTTTTTTTTATTCTCAATCAGCATTTTGGGAACCTACCATAAGCATAACTTTCGGTATTTCAAACAGTCTGTCACAATTTCAATAATCGCACTTCTTGACACTTGAAGACATACTACATAATGATGCAGTTGTAAAGTGTCTGTTTTCTCTGACTTTTTTCATCAACATTTTGCACCAAGTCATCAGTAATGAGTGAAGGTTTCCGACTTCGTTCATCATCATGCACATTCGCACAATCTTAAAAGCTCTCACCCATTTCCATACCATCCCATCACTCATTCTGTTTTCTCAATAAACTTCACAGATCTCTCGATGAATGTCAGCTGCTTTTATGTCTTCATTGTTACGAAAACTTATCACAACATGTACTTTACAGTTGACGGCATTTTTAATCAGAGGAGGAATTTTAAACAGTCATAAATGACCTTAAATACAGTCAAATGGGTCCGTAACGGCGGCTGTGGCTTGCCAAAAGATAGTAGTATCTAACACGCATGCGCTGGACACCGATCGCAGCGCTACAGCGGTGGGACTCCAAAACGGTACTTACTTTAAAAACACGCCTCGTATTTTACTAACGTGCGGGCCTTAGTTAAATCATTTACTATTTTGTTAACTAGTTGATATTGTTGCTAACTAATAATAATAACTAGGAGATACCCCTGGATGCTTCACGTGCCAACCCCGTCACGACATAACTTTAGAGTGACTGGGTTGGCATGTGAAGCGTGCTGGGGTGTCCCCTAGTTAATATTAGTTGAGCTACAGTATCAAATAATTATTAAAATAGTAAATGATTTTACTAAGGCCCGTTAGTAAAATGGAACAGCCTTCTTCATTGTCAATCTCTTCTACGACTCCTAAAGTCAATGTTTAGGTTAGGTTAGGTCTGGAGTAGCCTTTACTCCAGAGACTATCGTAAACTGTTGTAGTACAATTCTAATATCTATAAAGCTGCATGTGTAACTGACTCACTCACTCATTCACGTATACAAATTCTAACGCACTTCTAGATGAGCTAAAGACTTGGCACACTTGTAGCTTTTATCGAAGGGAACCGAAGGGAAAATTAAACATTTTTAATTTTTCACCCCCCAAAAAAATCTAAATGGCAGACGGGAATTTCAAAAAAAAAAAATTCAAAAAAAAAAAAAAAAATTCAAAATGGCTGACGATAAAACGCTTATCTGTTTGCACAGTTGAGTTGTTTATTTTACAGAAACTGTAATATTTTATTTGGATGACACCTAATGAAATATTCAAATTAATAGTTAAATTCTGTACAAAAGGTGTCATAAACATTTTTGTGATATATTCTATTGTTTCCAGATTAAAACAATCTGGAAACTTAAAACAACCTTGCACAATATTTACGTTTACTACTCTGTTGACCAGCCTCCGTGATCAATAGTCAGTAGTATACCAGTCAGTTGAGCGGAACGGACGCCTTATTGTACAGCTACTGACCTTCGGTCGAGCCGCAGCCTGCCCAGCCTTGAGTTTTTACTGGTCTGTAGTTTGAAGTTTTTAAGCTTCACATCTTAAAATTTAGTTATTTTTATAGATTATCTTTTTATTACTAGCATTTAGTATGTTAGTGTTCCAAGTGTGCGACTGAATTCTCTGGTGGCGATATAGCAAAATGGGTCGAGTGTACAGAATCATTCCACTTTTCTTGTACACATCTCGGTTTAGCTAAAAATATAACTAAATCTAAATTAAAAAATTGGAAGTGCGACATTTGCCATACGGAATCTGCATCAGTTAAGAGCAACGAAGATCCTTCCAGTGACGTATACTACATACGTGTATGGGTGGGCAGGTGCGTCAAAATCACTGTGCGTGTATGGGCGGGCGGGTGGGTCAATACCACTGTACGTGTACGGGTGGGCGGGTGGGTCAATACCAATTGTTATCGACCCACCCACCTACCCATACACGTACATTGCTATATTGACCCACCCACTCATCCATAAACGTACATTGTTATTGACCCACCCATACACGTACATTGTTATCTAATGTATCCCTCCCCTAACCCTCCCGCCCACCCTACATGTACAGTGAAGATGACCCTACCGCTCAATCTACACTTACAGTGGTGATGACCCTACTACCCATCCTAGACGTACAGTGGTAATTACCCTCCCACCCACCCTACACGCACAGTAGAGATGACCCTCCCACCCACCATACACGTACAGTGCTGATGACCCTCCTTCCTACCCATACACATACAGTGGTGATGAGTAGGTATGTGTATGGGTCCACATGGTGATTGATGGTAAGATTGATTGATTGTGTGTGAAGCTTGACACGTTAGACAAATACTCACATTTTTTGAGAATAAAGATAACGGTGGAGGTGGTCTTAAAATATTTCACACTAATATAATAAGTTTTTCTAATATAATAAGTTTTTCACAAAACTTCTACGATCTTATGTTGTATTTAAATCCTTTTATTTCAAGTCTAGATTTAATTATTATGTCAGAGTGTTAGTTGATGGGTAGAGAGGATGGAGTATACGTTGAGGGTTTTTATGTTACGGTTTCAGAGCATTTGCGTAATAAATGTGATGGAATAGTCATCTTAGTTAATAAACGTTTGTCAGTGACAGCAGCACAAGTAACCCTTGGAGATGTGTACGGACTCAAGTTAAACTTTGTTCACCCAAACAATACTTATAATTTACTTACTTTGTACAGAACTCATGATAGTGACCCTTATTTATTTACAACTGCACTTGAAAATTACTACGACTGTCTTGACTTGAGCAAAACGTGCATACTGATAGGCGAAATCAATATAGACTTACTACGAGGCAATTCAATTACTAGCAAATATTTAAACAGTTTACTGAAAGCGGGACTTGTTCAGCTTATCGACAAACCTACTAGAACTACAGATTACTGCATGTCTTGTCTGGACCATATATTTGTGAGGATTAACAATGTAGAAAGAATACAAACAGCCGTGTTCCAGACTAGCATTACTGACCACTACAGTACAGCACTTATCATTTCTGATAATCTACACACCACTGTTCCTGGCATACATGACGACTCTATACGTACCTACATTGATTACAGAGTGCTGGCACAATACTTAGTTAAAATCGACTGGACTTCTGTATCTGACTACACTGATGTTGACCTGTGCTCACTTAGTTTTACAGAACTAGTCAAGACCTCAATCTCTAGTTCTAAAAAACCAAGAATAAATACTACAACAAGACTGAAAATCTTAAATCATGGATCACACCTGAACTTATCAGGTTGATTCGCTCAAGATATAAGATGAGTAAAGAACTTAAAAGGCAACCTTTTAATGTTCAATTAAGAGATATATTTCATAATTTAAGGCAAAATTTGAGAAGATCAATTAAACAAACGAAAAAAGAATACTATGCACAATGTATAGTTTAGGTTAATAACCATCCAAAACTATTTTGGAACATTATTAACGAATTAGTGGAAAGGACAAAAAACAAACAGGGTTTTCCCATATTAATATGTGTTTGCCTACAGCTTCAAACATAACTCCTACTATAATCATTCTTAATTAAAAAATTAAAATTTGCCAATGACATTCTCATTTTTTGCGAATGTGGGACAAAATTTAGCAAATAATATTGACTCGGGAGGGGAACCAGTGGTTAACAACTTCGTATGCGCAGCTAACTGTGACTTCACTTTAAGAACTGTGACTGAACTTGACATCGTACAACATATGACTGCACTCAGGGAAGGGGTTTCGATGACGTTTCTGCTGACATTCTAAAAAAAAAATCTTTATACAATAGACAATAGACAATATTCTTTATTGACACATTCTTCAATAATGGTAATAGTGTCATAGTGACAGTTACAGTTGAAATGGACATTAATGTAATAAAATTAAGTTACGTCAAGTGTCCATTCTTTACACGCTTCCAGGAATTCTTCTCAAGAGTGTAGCATGGATGGTTTATGAGGAAGTCGTGAAGTTCTCTCTTGAGCACACATAGCTTCAGACCTTTGGCTGCGGCTGGTAGTGTGTTCCATAGTTTTCTGCCAATGTAGGATGGTTTTTCTTCATAGAGTGCAGTACGGTGTGAGGGTAGAACATAATTAGTTGCATGATGGGTATTGTAGGGGTGGAGATCTTTTCCTGTTTGGAGGCCTCGTTGATGAGCATGCAGGATTACTTCTTGAATGTACAATCCATGTATGGTTATTATCTTCCTGGACTTGAAAGCATTTCTGCAGCTCTGATGAGGTTCAAGGTCAGTGAGGATTCTAATAGCTTTCATCTGTAGAATTAGTAACCTTTTGAGGTTTCCAGCTGAAGATCCTCCCCATACCACTAGTCCATATCTCAAATGTGTTTCTACTAGTGAATAAATAATAATGCTTTTAGGTAAGCTGTTTTTGCTGCCTCTACGTTTCCGATCCATTTTATCCGCCGAACAACATATATGCCACTGTTTGTTTTTTTACAAAGTTTATTAACATGCTCAGTCCAGGTTAAGTTACTGTCTAGGGTGACTCCAAGAAATTTTACATGGGTTTCAACTGCAATGTCAGGGATTTTAGGGATGTGGTCTTTTCTTATACTGAAATTTACATGTATTGTCTTTGTTGGGTTTACTCCTAGGTCATTTCTTTTGCAGTAACTCAGGGCCTTTTCTAGCGAGTTAGAGGCAGACGCATATACGCCTTCAGCAGTGGTGTTCTTGATCAGTAATGTTGTATCATCAGCATACATTACACAGGTAGTGTCGTGATCTTGGATGTATGCTGGAAAATCATTTACAAAGAGAACAAAAAGGACTGGACCTAGGACTGAGCCCTGAGGTACGCCCCGTGTGACGGGGAGGGGGTTTGACTGGGTTGTGGATATATGGCTTAGTGTAGTGTTATGTATTTCAACTACTTGACTTCGCCCAGATAAATAGCTTACAAACCATTTGTTTTCTGTACCTCTAATACCTAAAGACGATAGTTTTCTTGAGATCATGTCATGTCCTAGGCAGTCAAAAGCTTTGCTGTAGTCAAGAAAAAGAGCAGAGATGGCTTTCATACTAGCCCGTTCTTTACTACATCTAGTTAATTTAAGTATTTCGTCTGGCAAGTTTCCTAATAGTTTCAAGTTAGCAAAGTTTCTCCATTACATAAAGCCAATAATTATACAAATAAAAATAACTTCTACCCCATATTCCTGTTAAGCGTCTTCTCTAAAATCTTGGAGCGTATAGTAAAGGAGCAACTCATGTCTTACCTATATCAAAATAAAATATTATCAGAGTGTCAATACGGGTTCAGATGTGATAAAACCATAGATAATGCATTATTTGATCATTCCAGAGATTTAAATAGTTCCAATTCTAATAGGAAAAGTTCAATGCTAATATTTCTAGACTTAGCCAAAACATTTGACTCCGTTGACAGGAAGTAAATTGTTGACTAAGCTCGAACTTATTGGAATTCGTGGTAACGCCCTCGCGTGGTTTCATAGTTATCTCACTGATAGGCTACAATATATGTCTTTATGTGGGGTTAATAGTGACTTCATTAATGTAAAATATGGCATGATCCAGGGTAGTACTTTTGGCCCGGTATTGTTCTTAATATATGTCAATATTATTAGTAACCTCAATTTAAATGGCAAACTATATTTGTTTGCTGATGACACCCTCATTTTTGTTCAGGGGGATAGTTGGGCAGAAGTTCAAAGAAGTGCTTTGTACGACTTGGGAACTCTGAGTGATCAGAACGTTTAATCACTTATTATCAAAAACTAAATTTATGTCTATTTCTTTAAGAACTATTCATAATTACAATCTTGAAAATCTTGTAATTCATAACTGTGGTGATTCTTTTCAATAGGACATGTTCACGTTAGACCATTGAAAAAGTAGTCTTTTATAAATACTTTTTTAGGGCGTAATATTTTAAGCTCAATTGAGTTGGTCTCAGCATGTTGAATTTCTAACAAAGAGATAGATTAGTGGGATCTTAGGCGAATCTGAAATCAAATTAGCCTATTATAGTTGTATACAGTCACTTCTTTTCTTCAGCATTATTGCTTGGGAAGGCGTGAGTTGTTCTGTGCTCCAACCACTATTTATAGCTAAAAAGAGAATTAAAAAAATAGCATTTAACAAAAAGTCTTGCTTTCCTAGTGAAGCACTCTTTCAAGAAATTTCAGTTTTAACAATCCGTAAACTCTTCATTAAAACTCTTATAACATACATATTTTTAAATTTTAATAATTTATTTTCTGATACTTCCCATTCTTATAACACAAGATATGCTCAGCGGGTTGGTGTTAGTTCCTTACAGTTGAGATTGCACTATTCAACCACTAATCTTTACTATATATCAAATATCTTATACAGAAGTATTAGCAATTACATAAAGATTTTAAATTTAAAGAATCTTCTTCATTGTCAATTTTAAAGAAAAGAGTTAGAGAAAGGCAAAAAACCACTGTACGTGTATGGGTGAGCGGGTGGGCAATACCGCTGTACGTGTATGGGTGGGCAGGTGGGCAATACCACTGTACGTGTATGGGTGGGCGGTTGAGCAATACCACTGTACGTGTATGGGTGGGCGGGTGGGCATTGAAGGGGCAGAACACCTTATCTCTGTTGATTATCAGCAGACCTGACATTTGGGAAATACTGATTTCTTCGTACAGAACTTCCTACACTCCAGCTTCATTTGATGTCTTGTTGCACCTGCAGTGATAGTTTATTCAGTCACCTCAATTACACTACAACTAAGTTTAAGCCATATGTATTAAAATAATTGTTAGCTTTTTTCATCTTGATTGTCCGACGTGTCAAACTCAAGGTTTTTATTATTTATTTTTGAATTTTAAATCTGTTTTCCATTACTAATTAGTATAATTGATTTTTTTTAATTTATTAAAATAATTATTAGCAAGTTTCTCAAAAATGTGTTAGTACTTTTCTAACGTTTTTGTGTTAATTATTTATGCCTGATGCACAACTAAGGCTACGCACAGGCTTTTATGCCCATTTAGGCTTATTTCCTAGCACAATATTTCTTTATATATGTTTTATTTATTTTCTTATATGTATTATATTTATAATATTTTTGTGTATCAAATTGGAAATAAAAACAATCATTCATTCATACCATCAACAACTTAGGTAATTCCTTATGATCATCTTGGGTAGACCCTCCCCCCCCATCCTTACCCCCCCCCCCCCCGAGATCATATTGGGAGCCCCCCTGTGATCAACTTGGGTAATCACCCGTTATCATCTTGGGTAGCCCCATGTGATAAACATAGGTACACACCCTTAATCAACTTAGGTGGCATACCATGATAAACTTGCGTAGTCCTGCGATCAACATTGGTAGCAATACTTTAACAACGTATCCTCCTGTGATAAATATATTTAGGCACCCATGATAAGTTTCTGGACACTCTGGGTAGCCCCTCGTGATCAACTTGGGTAGCCACACGTGACTAACTTAAATAACCACACGTTATCAACGTAGCCTCCATGATCAACGTAGCTAGCCTCTGTAATTAACTCGGGTAGCCACCCATGATGAACTTGGAAATCCCGCATGATCAACTTGTGTAGCCAACCGTGATCACTTTTGGTAGCTACTGATGGGTTACCGATCAAACTTTTCTTGATCGATTTGGGTTACCACCAGTGATCATTTTGGGTATCGCCAATGGGGGCAGTGTGATTATTACTCTTTAGTTTCATAGTATAAAAAATAATTATGATGTAAAAATTCTTCCTAAATCAAAATTTGGAAAACTTTTAGAAATTGAGTGGTAGATAATCTATTTTGGACAAGGTCTAATCTACTTTGGTAAGGTGGCTTGAATATGATTGATACTCAGCATGGCCTGTGTGATTTTTTTTACTATTATTATATTTCTTTTTTATCGCAGATAGGCTATAAATGTTTTTTTACCTTCTTTATGCCTGTTTTTGTTGTAGACAAGTGTGTGTTACAATGGAATTTTTTTCACATGTATACTTATTTAATGTCCTTTGTGACTTGGCCTTTTAATGTTTAATTTTAGATTGCATATTTTATGTACAGTAGACTCTCGGTTATCCGAGGTAATTGGAACCGAGACCACCTCGGATACACAAAAAACTCGGATAATCCCGAGATGGGTTGTACTGATAAGAAAAACGCGTAAAAATCGATAATTGTGTTACCATTAACATACTAATAGTACAAACTAATAAACTAACACATATAACTATATAAAATACAAAAACATTTACCTTAATCAGTAAATATTAATGTTTGAAAAAGTCTTTGATTGACTTTTGCGTAAGTTTCGTGCCTCTCTTTGATGCCGCAATGTTCCGCCAACGTTGAAAATGGAGGACATCGAATGGAGTTGATTCCTCTTGTTGCTCAACGTATGCGAGTGCTCCTTCAAGTAACTTCAATCCCTCGGAATGAGTAATCTTTGGAGTAGCATCATCTGTGTCTTCATCTTCTTCTTCTTCATTATTGTTTTTGTTTACAATGAGATCGGCAATTGTGTCGTCTGACAATTCCATTTCTTCGTCTCCATTAATCCAATTGATTACATCTTCATTTATGATTGGTTCTTCAACTGGTAAATGATTAACTAGGTTGGCTAAATCGACTACAAAGTCGTCAGTTTCCTTTTGCGTGTCGTTTGTTTTGTGCTTTATTTGGAATATGTTTTTCCACGATTTTTGAATCGTGGACACTTTTACGTCGTCCCACGCAGATGCAATCCAATAAGCAACGTCTTTGACAGTGATTTTCTTAAGTGCATCCGCTACCGTCAGTCCTTCATCTAACTTGGCTAGCAACACTTGGAGAAGCCTTCGTCGATAGTTTCTCTTCATTGCTTCCAAAACACCTTGGTCTAGGGGTTGGATGAGCGATGTCACGTTGGGTGGAAGAAAAACTGCTCTTATTTGACCACTAACTAAGTCACTTGCATCCGGATGAGATCGCGCGTTATCTAGCAACAACAATGCTTTCTGGGGCAAGTTTTTCTGCTTTAAATATGCCTCAACAACTGGGACAAAATCGTTAAAAAACCATGTTTTAAAAATGGTACAGTCCATCCCTGCATTTTGTTGGTTTTTGTAAACTGTTGGCAAGCAATTTACTTGAACATTTTTGAATGCCCTTGGGTTTTTGGCTTTCCCTATTAAGAGGGGTCTTAATTTTAATGAACCGGAAGCATTGCAGCAGTTCATGATTGTCACTCGCTCTTTACTTTTTTTGTAACCGGGTGCATTTGCTTCACTTTTAGCTGCTAACGTTTTCGATGGAAGCATTTTGTAATTGAGCCCGGTTTCATCACAATTAAAAATTTGATCTGACGTAAGTCCATCATTTAAGATTATGGTTTCAAGTTTTGAATAAAAACTTTCAATTTCAGATGGGTCGGCAGAAAGCTTCTCACCACAAATATTTAATTGTCGGATGCCATATTTTTTCTTCCAGGTATCCATCCATCCTTCACTAGCACAAAAATTTTCCTCCCCATCCTTAAATTTCCTATGAAATTCAAGAGCTTTAGCTTGGAGCATGGGTCCACTTATAGGGCTGCCCATACCTCTAAACTGCGAAAACCACAAGTATAGCGCTTCCGATGTTTGACCATGATCTCCTTTCTTCATTGTCTTCCGCCTTAAGCCACTCCCACTACTCGCACTTTGGTTAACCCACTGTTCGATTTCTTTCTTCTTTCGTCTCCAATCTCCAACAGTCACTTCACCGACACCCAACTCTGCAGCAACCTTCTTTATAGATTCGCCTTTTTCTAACCTTTTAATCGCATTTAATTTTGTTTCTAAGGAAACCACTACTCGCTTCCGCTTTAAACTCATTTTGCACAGTAAGATTCTCTTTCACACACACAAAAATGAACTTATAAAAAATAATTAAACGTATGAAACAAAACTAAAAACCACTTATTAAATAGGCCTACAAACTAAGAAACATTAAATTAAAACACTTAAAAATTAACCGGTTTTAAAATACTGTAATACGCCGTTACTTTGGAACAATAAAAATGCAGCAAACAACCACGTTAGATAGACAACTCAGACTGACTGACGAGGACGACTGACAAAATTAGAACAATTCTGCAATAAACTCAGTTCCTAATAAAAGGGGGTGGGTTGACTTCCGAGAACTCCGGCTCGACCTAGCAGCGACCGGTAGAGGCATTCCTGATGCGTGAATCGCTATATTCGCGTAAATTCGCATCCACACGCATTTAATCTCTACGATAACCAACACGGTTGTGACCCGCCCTCTCCGACTTTTGCCTCGGTTAACCGAGGGCTCGGTTAATCTAGGCTCGGATAATCACGAGTCTACTGTATTACATCTGTGAGGGCTATTACTGTACTTTTGCAGAGAAATGGCTGGAATAAATCATACTTTTTATCAAAGTTACCACTGTTGCTTTGTCTGGTGGGAATACTACTGTGCATGTATTACACTCAGACTTCTCTAGTAGTGTCTACGTCGATGGCAACCATTAAGCGGATACTGTGTCAGTATTAAGAGGACCGAGCATGAAACCTATTGCCGACAATCTCAAATATTTGTCCCTAAGTAGCTGGTTTATAGCAATGTGCCACCAGTGCCGACATTTTTTAGCTTGCTAGCTAACATTGATCTATTCATGAAATCAGCAGGAGCCAATTTTGGACAGGTACTTCGTGGCCAAATGTACTTTGTGTCTTTTGTTAAAGTTGGTTGTTTATATTGACCTAGTATTCATATAATAAATAATATAAAAGTATGCCATAATTGCCGGCGTAGTGGCTCAGTGGCTAAGGCTTTATACTGAGGAGGGCAAGGTCCAAGATTCAAATCACTTCTGAGCCAACGGTCGGTATTTCAATCGTTGAATAAAGTTAACGCACAGGCTTGCAGGCCCATGTGAACTGGCGAGTGAAGTTTTTTTTTTAAAGAATAAAAGAAAGAATTATTAAACATGATGAATAATAAATGAATAAACTATACTAAACATTATTATATAGCATGTTAATTTATATTCTACTTACGAATATGAGAGGAATGTTTTTATCAAATTGTTGGGGTATATAAGCCAGGGAGAAGACAATGATCCATAGCAGTAAGTTTACTACTGAGGAGAAATCCCTCATGAAGGCACAGTCAAATGCATGAGTGATAACCCCAGCTGCTAGGAACACTAATGACTGAACACCGTTGGGGAAGTATTGTTGAGCAAGTGTCTTCAACTGTAGCACAAAGTCTGGCAGTGGATAGTTGGACATAAGGTCAACTGACCATTCACTCGGCACAGCTGACAGGAGCAAGCCCAAAGACAGCAATGTAGAGAAGCAAAGATAAGCAGGGTGTCGTTGTTTCAGTTTAGGCTGAGGATACAAACCATAAATTACTTTAAAATTCTAAATGAGTATAATTAAAATCTGTAATAACTATAATAAGCAATAATTCTTTCAGTATTTTCACTCATATTCCATCACTCAAGACTGAAAATTTAGTTGAAAGTCAGTTTGAAATAGTCCATAATGTCTTGCATTCTTTACCCTGAAAGTTAAGGGAATCAAAATTAATTAGTAAAATTCTCTAAACACAAATAAAATGACATACATTGCAAGATACGCCACGCCATATGCCACAAATATCTGGTTTAAATAACAAAAAGTACATAATGCTCCTACTCTGTACTGAAAATTATGTAAAGAAAAGTTCTAAATCTATCTTGTTCGGATTTAATTTACTTACCTCTTCAATTTAGAAGCCTCTTTTAGTTACCATTTTTAAAACTAATGCATCTTAAGACCTTTTTCAACTTTTTATTCTGTATTTTTCTGACACATGTGTAAAGATCAACTTGTAACTTTTGCTAGTTGTGGTAACTATCATTATTATCAATAAAGGAAGGACTGAATTAGTTAGTATTTCCGTAAAAAAATTATCTAAAAGGAAATATTTCCTGGAATAGAAAATAATTTTATTTTAAAAACATATCTTACTCGAGTAAACCCTTATTGCACCAATTCTCAGAGTTTTAAATAGTCTGAACACTAATTGAATCGAACACTCTTTCACACCATGTCACATAGCTATGATGTTTTCCATTTTTTTTAGTACTTTTTTAAGAATCTGTTTTTTATTCTTCAAATTATTCAAGAAGCTATAATTTTCGAAACTATTCAACTACAATCTACACCAAAAAGCCATCAAATAGAGGACGTTTCATATAGAACTATTTACCAAATTACATTGAAGAAATGAGACGAAAAACAGTTTAGAATCTTCTACATAAATGGCTTGAAAGCAATTCTGTGTTTTCTTTAATTTATTTCTACATTTTATTTACAGTACAGGCCTCACCAAGTGTGATGTAACTTGTTGATAAGGTCCATGTAATAAACATTATATACATTACAATCCTTTATATTGTATATCCAAAAATGTGATTTACAAACTGAATGAATTCTTAGAAGTTACAAAGAAATAAAACAGTATATTGGAGAGTTAGGACATCAGCAAACTTACCTTAGAAGACAAGTTCACTAACACCAGAGTAGTAGTAACATTCACAAAATATAAACACTTAATCTCACAAATGTTCAATGCCACTGGCACTTTCTTCAGGTGAGTAGAGAGTGCCAGTGGCATTGAAATGTTGTGTGATTATGTGTTTATTTTGTGTATGTTACTACTACTCTGGTGTTAGTGAACTTGTCTTCTAAGGTAAGTTTGCTGATGTCCTAACTCTCCAATATACTAATTCCTGGCCTAGTGCCCTTTAACCTAACCGCCCTTTAAACTAACCTAAAATAAATAAAACATAATTTTTATAACTTCTTACCTCTAAATTAATGCAATGTATTTTATCTTTGTCAATTATGCTGATGAATAAAGTACCATCATCATTATTACTATAAGTACATTATATCATCCAAATTGTATTATTCAATATTAAGTTTTCTAGTATGAGTTTTTAATCAAACCCATACTAAAATTTGTAAATATTTGTATTTGAATGCAACTTACTACAATATGCTTACTTACACATATCAACACTTAATACCCCATACATTAAAATCATCAAAGTAAAATATGATTATACGTCATACGTCCTCTCTCCAAGCTGAACAAGGAGCCAGCGGCACTCAACATTCATGTTGTGACTTTTAAGTTTATAGAGTACTTGTAAATATAATATGTAAATGTTTATTATTTGTATTACTTTAATGGAAAAAATGAGATATCCAATGATATATGAAATAAAATTGAGTTGATATTTGTGAATTTGTCTTCTCAAGTGAGTTAGCTGATACACTATGACTTTTAAGTTTCTAGAGTACCGTACTTGTAAATATAATATGTAAATGTTTATTATTTGTATTACTTTAATGGAAAAAAATTAGATATCCAATGATATATAAAATAAAATTGAGTTGATATTTGTGAATTTTTCTTCTCAAGTGAGTTAGCTGATACACTATCTCTCCTATAGTAGTAATTCCAAGCCTAGTGTTCTAAAGCCTAACATTACATTATACTTTTGCATTTCATTCTTGATATTCACTCTCTTTTTTTAACAAAAAGTGTTCATCTTCCATAAAGTTCAACACAATTCAATCATAAAATAGAAACAGCTGCTTCATAAAATGGAATTTGACAGTTATAGTATGATTTTTTGTCAGTATTTGTTATATAATATTTCATTTTTATTTAAACATAAAACCACTTGTAACAGATTTTTAAGAATATTTTTAGGGCTTTTCACAAAAGCGAGCTGTGAAATAGATATTATTTTATATGCAAATAAATTTACCTGTATAACGACATCAAATGTAGTTTTAAAAGAAGGCAGCTGATCAGTAACAAAGGTCTTATACTTCTCCTTGAGAGTCTGGTCTAAAGTCACCTGACACCGAGAACACAGGCGATACACCCTTTCCAGCTGATCACTGGTAAACACATCAACATTATGGCATGAAAAAATAGTTTAGAACAATTGTTGTACAAGTTGCATGTAAGTTCAAGTACAATAAATAGGATTTGAAGAGAACAATAAATAGGACTTATTATTTTTAACATTTAAATTCTTTAACAAGATGTTAAGAAAGAAGTAGAAGTGAGAAGAGTGTCCTAGGAGTACAAAGAGAGGAATGGTGGATGGGAAAAAGATGGAGAAGTTTAGTGCGCGCCCCGACCTGGCGGTGATGCTGGACCGGAAGAGGGTATATGTATGTTTATTTATTATTACTGTCTATTGATCACTTTTTGAGTTAAAAATCACTTTACACCCATATTTTGTAGGAACATAATGTAGTAACATATTAAATCAAAACCATGGATATTGTCTTCTACATGAATATTTGTAAAGATATAGGTTGGAAGTGATTCTATGTTTCGCAGACATCTCTTCAAAAATAAATTTCATGTGATTTGCAAATATAGCTTTCATTAACCTTCTGTGTGCACACGTGGGTCCCAGGGACCCAAGCCACTTTTTCTTTTTCTAGCGCATGCACGTTACTTGTTGCAGACGATTCTGAGTTGCATGTAAATTCACTATTAGTCATCCTGAATCGAGAAAAATAGGTTTCGTCTCATTTTTAGGTTAGGTTTGTTTTCTATTTGCTATAAAGTAGCATTTTGGGTCCCTGGGACCCAAGTGTGCAACGGATGTAACTTTTTATTGAAATCATAGATTTCTTTTCTATTTTCTGTGTCCACCATGAGAGACGACTAGTATCCCCTGGTATACATGTAGGCACAAAAAAGACAACTTGGTAAAGTTCTTAGGAAAGAAATACATTCTGCCAATCCACCATAACCCTCTTGAACGCTCAAGGCGAAAGCGCTGTTCTCTATGCCGGCCAAAAGAAAAAACTAAAACCTTTTGTAATGAGTGTTCATCACCTGTTTGTGATAAGCAGGGCAAGTATGTGTGAACGTTGTGAGGATGAACTGCAAAATAACTAGATTAAAAGTCATTTACAAGGACAATCCTTGTTTGGTTAAAATTTTGGACAATAACTTCTTACTCATTTTGAAGTTTATTATTTTTTTTAACTAAATGATTTTAAACTTGTCATTGTCTCACAAATATTGATTTATACACGTGTTAGTAACAATATATCATTAATTTTTATGTATTAACCCTCGACCTGGCAGTTGATTTTGTCTGTACTGGCGGGTGATTTTAGGCCTGTGTGTAAGCCTTTTTTAATAAATTCATAAAAAATGGTTATATACTGTAAATATACTTATGTTTGGTATCAAAATGATCACAATGGAGTAGACTATCAAATAGTATAAAAAGAAAAAAAAATTTTGTTTTAGTTTTTTTTGTGACTTGTTACATTTCAAAAGTTTTTTTTATAAAACATGAAAAGGGCGGGGGGTACCCCTAGGGAACATAGTGGCGATAATATATTAGGAAATGTGAGATAGCCAAAAGTTTATAAATTTTATCTAGTTTCAGAAAATATAAACATTATATATATCTTATAGGTAAAAATAAATTTTGGAAATTTATAAATGTAAACAGTACAAAAATCAGAAATTTCGTTACCGCGGATACTGTTATATTCAATAATTTCCTAAAAAAAACTATATACACTACAGAGTTCATACTTATACCAAAATTTAGATAAAAATAAGAGCTATAAATTGAAAATATTTGTTGTCCTAACGGGCCTATTACACGTGAAGATATACCGTGAAACAAAACAACACCAGAGCACCGGTGAAATGAAACAAGATGGCTAGATCGAACGGCTTCTTCGTTGTGCTTCACTTTCAATCACATGACGTCACCAAAATAAACGATGTATTGACTATCGATGCATATCGTTGGAACCGGCCACTAACGTAGAATCCATAGGCATGTAAAACTTTGTCGTAGCGTGAAAAATACGTACTATAATGACAGTTATATGCGGTCGTGTCAACAGTGCGCTAAAAGCGCACTCTGCCATTTCGACACACATAAACAGTGCGCTAAAAGCGCACTTCGCCAGGTCGAGGGTTAACCCTTTCGCTTCCGACGTCCGATATATCGGACGTCATGGTTTTTTCGAAAACTTCCAACGACCGATATATCGGAGTCCGCGGAAAATTTTTTTTCAGTTACTTAAATTCGTCCGATTATCATGAAACTATAGCAACGTATGCATAAACATACAGGTTACACTAGAAATTAGGTTTTATCGTCTTTGGAATAATAACTTTAATTTTACGCATCTTTGAATTTGAACATCTGTGACTTACAACTTATGTTATTTAATGTTTACAAATTGTATATTTTTTAACATATGTTTTATATTTTTGTACAATTTTGTTATTATGATCTGAAGATGCCGTAACTGGCGAAAATGCATTAATCTAAAATTAAAAACTGTGGAATTAGTAAAAATGTTTCATTTCAACTTGAGTTGTTGTTCGTTGTTCTGAATCAGTAGTTTACTGCTAACCTTTAGCATATGTGTCCGTTTGATGTTAGCTGTGTTGCGTATTACTTTTAGTTGTTTTTAGAGTGTTTTATTTATTTCATAATTAGTATTTGCTTCTTTATAGTTTGTTTAGTGTTTATATCGAAGTGTAAATATGAGTAACGGTAGACGAAAACGAGAACGATCGCCCATTAGCGAGAACACTATCTTCCATGAATTGATTGCGAATCAGCGTAAAAAAATTCTACAACTCAGACATTTTTAAAGGTAAGACCATACAAATTTGTAAGCATGTTAGCAACAAGATTATCTTTAAAATGTATATCTTGAAAATGTTCTAAGATTTTTTTTGTGCACTGTAGGTTAGTTCAAACTACAAAAATAAAAAAAATTAAAAATTATTTATACATGTATATACAAATAAATAAACATTTTTTAACTAATAAATATTACTTTATCAATTATATTTATAGAGAATTTAATGACAAAAAAAACAAAACAAAAATCATTCAATTCCATTCATAAATAAAAAATATATAGCATATTTCTTAAAACAATGCATTTTCACCAAAAAGGACCTTGGAAGTCTTCGCAAATACCACATAACGGACGTCGGAAGCGAAAGGGTTAAAGGTGTTTTAATATATTTTATAAAAAATAAACATTTCTTTATAAAGAAATAAACATTTTTTTATACAAGAAACAAAAATAAACATTTCGTTATAAAGAAATGTTTATTTTTTATAAAATATATTAAAACCCCTTTTAATACATAAAAATTGATGATATATTGTTACTAACACGCGTACAAAATCAATATTTGTGAGACAATGACAAGTTTAAAATCATTTAGTTAAAAAAAAATAATAAACTTCAAAATGAGTAAGAAGTTATTGTCCAAAATTTTTACCAAACAAGGATTGTCCTTGTAAATGACTTGTTATCTTTTTTTCACTTATGAGATTTATTTTACCTATAAATTTATAAAAAGTTTTAAAATATTAAACAATAACAATTTATTCTTAAAGTATACATTATAAACAACAGATTAATATAATAAACTAACGGTTTAAGTGTTTTTTGTGTGTTTAAAAAATTTAAGAAAAATGGGTCCCTGGGACCCAGGTGTATACAGGATGTAACTCAGACAGAGGTGTGCACACGGAGGGTTAATTTTTACTCTAAGTGCCATGGAAACTTTTAATATCATACCTATATTGTTGAACTTCTTCATCATAATTTTCCTTGTTAAAAGGAACAAACTGAGCAAGTTGTTGTATTTTCAATTCCAGATTAATATTGCAGAAATTGCATAAGCCATTAGTTTTTGATAATTTTTTCTTTATCTTTGAACACCAAGACCCACAATTCAGTTTTTCATTAAACTGATCTTGAAGTATCCGGTTATAGCTACCATCCTAAAATCAAAAATATACAACATGTAAGGGTAGATTATTAATTTAAATGCATTACTGAAAACATAATAATAATACATCAAGCACAACAGGCTACGGTACTCAAGCTACTGAATTTAAAATATTTTAATTTTAAAATTTTTAAATTCATTAGCTTTTCATACAATACAATTTAAGCTCTTTCTATTTTCTATAGAAATTAATTTTAAAGTAACTAGAAAGCATTACCATAAAAAATGTATAACATAAAAATCCAACATTATTTCAAAGTAGATCCTTTTAACTAAAATGAAAAACTAATACTTCAATAAATCACACATAATATTCACTACTTTGTACATCACATTCCAATATCGTTATCTACCTAGAATGGCGCTTTGATACTGTCAAGCTAGAAATTCTGTAAATATGACGGTTTGAAAAGTTAACTTTCAAGTACATAAAGGTATTGTAAAAAAATAGTTTTTAATTTAAAGAAACTAATTCTTCCTCGCTTAGGCTAACATGTATTATCATTAGTCTCTTCATTATTAAGATACCGATTGTAAAGATATGTGTGAATATGAGTGGTGAATGAGTGTAGATGAACGGGTGAAATCTCTGTTACTAACCAAGGTCGACTGTTCCTCATAAAGAGCTATCTATTAATAGCCCAATAGCTAGGGCAACTAAGGGACCTACAGCTTTAGGTGGAATCCGAACCATGAAGTGTTGGTCTGATTTTCAGCTAACTGACAAACCTGACACCCAGTTCTCTTCTCTACATAACATCTGAACCTTGACTACCATCAAACATGGACACCCCAGACTTCTTTAATAGTGTTCACGTCGATGGCAACCATTGAGCAGGTAACACCATGTCAGTATTAAAAGGACCGAGCATTGGACCTATCGCCTCCAATTTCCTCAACACTTTGTCCACAAGTAGCTGGGTCACAGCACTGTGCCACCAGTGCCGACTACTTAAATCACAAGTAAATGTGATTCATAAAGAATTACCACTATTACAAACTTGTGATGCGATTTAGATGATTAAATTATTTTTAACAATTCTTAAAAATTAATCAACTGACTCTATAATGCAAGTTGTCTCTCAATTCCAATGTTAGGTTTTAAATAATAATATAGCCTATAATTTTTAACAGCATTTTTAAATGTTTGAAGTTGTTAAGATGTTTCTCAGTGTTATCAGAAACAGAGTTTGAAGAACAAACACTTTTTAAGCATGTACAATTTTAAGCCAACTTGTTTACTAATTTTTATTTCATCTATTTAAAGATCAATTTTCTATATAAATAAAATTAAAAATCATGTTTACTTACCGGCCAAAATCCATTATACTGATCACAATGAGGACAATACCATGAGTTGGAACTGTTGTAAGGGACATTTGTATTAGAATTGCAGAACCAACAGTTGACTTTCACAGGGAACTTTTTCCTGCAAATAATAAACCCATTAAAACTAATGAGTAAACTTATTTTAAGTTAAATATATTTATAAAAATGATAAAACTTTTCACCAATATACTTGTGTCTGTCAGTCAAACTTGAATATCTCTTTGGCTAAATTTTAATTCCATATAATTTATCTGATATTTTCCATTTCCATTTATAGAAAATAATTTTCTTGTGTTAATCCCTAATATACACAAATGTATAGTATTAGGTAATTGTACATTTATGTAGATTTTAAAAACTGAGATAGACCTATAAAAAAAAACGTAAATTTCACTATTTTCAATAATCATGACCATTAGGACATTGCTATACAAACCAAAATGTTTTACAAGTACTGAAGCTTTTAAAATAAAGTTATTTATATAGTGAACAGAGCTACAAAAGGAGAGAAATATTTTTGATAATGTTAAATTATCAAAATTGTAAATTTCAATGTTCAAAAATCGGTAAAAACCTTAAAACAATCTAATGATAGGTAATTCTAAAATGACTTAAATTGTACCTACTATGTACAATATGTACACTTATAGATTCTCCTCATGTAAGATAGCCATGTACCTCAATTATTTCCTTTACCTACCAACGTCACTTCACCATCACCCCTACTGTCTAAAAAGCCATTCCGCAAAGATCACATTGAGTTTCTCTATTGACTGATATGTAGATACTTGCTCCAAATGCTTACTGAAATGTACAATTATGTCATATTACATTTTACATTCTTGAAGGTATTATTCTTGACTTACAACTATCTTTATAATAAGTTGTAATAACTCTGCACTCTTTTATGACATTATTTACTGGCAGTTAAAACTAAAAAGTAATTAAAACAAACTCTCTCTATTTTATTATTCTAAAACATAAATAAATTTTTATATATTTTAGAATCGAATGCAATTTGAAAATGACATTTCTTTTATAACTTTTCTTTAAAACATTAAAATTCCAGTAATTTGCCTTTAGATTACCATAGACATCACCATGTCTACGGCAACAGAAACAAACAATAAATATCATCCAGTTCAAAGGGAATTAAAATTCCCAAATATGATGAATGTTCTTTATCTCACCAACATTGTTTAGACTGCTAGTTTGATCAAGATCAACAACAAAGTTTGGTAGAATGAAATACAACACAGCAAGTACATCAAGAATGGGATCAGGCAGGGGACTAGAGATTCCCTTAGCAGCAATAGAAATACTGCATGCCTAATCTTGTGTTGGAATAATCCAATTGAATTATAACATTAAATTCACAATGCCAAGTCTGATGTGGAAATATAATCTGACTGGCCAAAAGACAATGGGTCTTGGAGGATAGAGAACATTTTTAGTGCCTAAAATACAGTAAGATGCTGGGGATCCCCAGACAATTTACTTTTTTAACAATAATGGTTTGCAGATGTTAAGTATTATGTTTTTGTTACATAGGTTAGGTATGATTTTATTTGCTTTAATGTTTATTTTAGGGCTAGATTTTACCTAAACCAATTTGTTGGTGGGGGCTTTCAGATAGATTACCAGCTTGATATTTTTTTAAATGACATGGTTTAGTGGTAATTATTCAAAAGAAGACGTTATGCTTCTTTAAATTTTTTCTAAAACGCTCACAAAATGAGCTGATTTTGAAAGTGCTTGGAAACATTTTTTAGAGTAAAACATTTTTCTTTGGCAAATATAAGCAAAAATCCAAAAGAGTCCAAAAGATTTCTGGAGTAGCTTAAGACAGTGCGATATAGTCAAAAGAAACTATTTTCCACATGACCTACAGATTGATGACATCAATAAATAATAAAATGTTAGTAGGCTATGGAAAATGGAAATAGAGTAAATACCAATATAATTGATTTCTTTAAAACCAACAAGAAAAATGATTTAGAGTTTAGTTTCTCAGCTGTCGCTAAAGATGAGGTAAAATATGCAATGAATTAAATAAGATCAAGAGCCATTGTTAGGGCCTACTGATGAAATACCTATTCAGATGATGCTCTGGGTGCTATTAGACTCTTAATTAATGAGTCGTTAGTATGTCGTGTGTTCCCAAAGAGTTGGAAAAATAGTACAGAACTTCCTCTTCCAACAGTAACTTCTCCTAAAATGACCAACAATTGAAACCCATTTTCAGCAATTGAACGATTGAAACTAAATTCAGCATTTTCCAAGATTTTGGAAAAGATTGTAGCATTCCAAATAGTGGAATATATGAATATAAGTAATATATTGCCATATACACAGTATAGATTTAGAAAAACACAGTATTAGATTTTGTTTAATGAAAAATATTTTTTTATTAGGGGGGTAAACTACATTTTAATAGAAAGAACACTTTTTTCCTTCAGTTGAAAAAGAGATTTAGGTACATATAAATCTCTTTATATACAAAAAAAACACGCTAAGGTTATAACACTTTGTTTTTGTATACAGTACAACATTACACTTCACCCACTGTTGATCTAAGTGTTGTTGAGGGAATAGGGCATAGAGTAAAGAACAGGAATGTTTTGGCAAGCAGGATAAAATTATTTACAAACTTTCACCTTGTGTATCTGTTGTAGCCACATTCTGCAGTTATTGTATTCATACCTTCTATTGTAATGCATAGTTTTGTCGTATTATAACCTGCATTTTTATTTTGTTAAAATAGGTGTCTGTCCTAAACCGCACAATAATTACTAATAAATATCATTATATAATATATATATATTTATATTTGCATGTATTTTTGTACTAAGTTTTTTTCTTTCTTGTTTACTGTAGGACCTCACCGACAAGTTTTGCATAACTTGGTGAGGCTTAGATTTTGTACACACTTAAAAGTAATAAATAAATAAATATAAATATGACAAAAACCATAGATGATGCGAAAGTTTGTTTGAAACCTTGCAATTTCACCAAAAATGGCCTGGCATTTTTCACATAGGAAATATGAAATTGGCCTTGCACCAAAAGTTTTAAGAGTGTTAGCACGGGTGAAGAGCCTATTTAGACAAGGTTGTGTTTTTATAGGTTTGAATGGGTTTTGTTCTAAAGGTTACTGGTCTGGTTTTGAAAGATAAGGTAGATTACATTCTGTTAGATTGCGCTGGTTTTATTAACTATCTAGTTTTTGAACCTAACCTAATAAGCCTAAAAACTAACCAAAACCTAACATGACCTGAGCAAACCTAACATTACCTAGCCAAATCTAACATTACTTAACCAAATGTAAGCTAACAAAACTTTAATTAAACCTAACATGATAACGCTTAATACTGTACCCACCATAAAACCACTGCCATATTTGTAATTGGGACGAAATTCTGCCTAATTTGAGTAGCCTACACATCATATTTACAACACTAAGCTAGATTTTCAAACAAAAAATTCTTCTGTTTGTCCTGTTTCATAATTTTCTTGGTTTCCCCCAAAATGTTTTTAAAGTACTTCCTAAATTAGTCCATTATATGAGTGTTAAAAAAACTTGAAATGCATAATGCAATTTTTTAAACAATTACCATAGAACTTAGGAAGACTAAGGTAGGCCTAATGCAATGATGATTTGACAAAGTAACCTAAGGACTATAAATGAAATGTTCTAATTGATTAATGTTCAACTAAATTAAAATAAGTTATTTATTCATAATGATTATTCTTTGACTTTTACCTTATAATGTAGTATATTTTTCCTGTGATGAGCAGAATAACTGATGATGCAGCAAATACCGGCAAAATTACATTTATTTCCATTTGGGTAAAAAACAAATATTTACTGGTATGAATATTTTAAGCTTGATAAGGGGTCCAATATAAATGATTTCAAACATCCAAATTAGTCAGAAAGGGGTTAAAATTCTCCAAGAGTTCCCATTGTATTGTTGATATAGATACTCCTCCCAATAACTAACCTCCAAACTCAAAGCCACCAAGCCTCCCGAGTCCCGCCTGGCTTTGAGTCATAAAATAAACAAACAGCATCATGCAAAACTCTTTGTTCAAAGAGATAAGTAAAAGATCAAAGAACATGCAGCCCAAAAGAACCAAAAAGCAAATTAAAAAAGCTGTTGGACACGTCACCAAGACTAAACATAAAGAGAAATATGTTTCTTCATACAAAGCTAAAATCATATGATTTTTCTTAATAACATACGAAATATGGTTTATAATATTAATATAAGCCAAGATATCTACTCGTAGAGTAATCAAAAGCTATTTATTTTTGTAAAGAAACAAAGTTCTTATGTGAAATTTGGTCTTTATACAATTAATAGGTATTAAATATGGAATAGGCATTGTCAGACATTTTAATATTAAAAATGTTTGCTATAAGATTATAGCCGTACAAAAATAAAAATACTGAATAAACAGTGAGAAAATAGATACCCATCATTACAACAGCAATAATAATAATAAATATAAAACAAATATATAATAGAAACAAATTTTACTTGAGTAGGGTGAGTAATAATTTAAAATTGAATGGTCACATCAGCATCCAAGAAATCGTCAATAGTGTATAAGGGATTCCTGAGCAGCCAAATATTTAGCTTCTCTTTAAACTAGAGCTTCCAACCAGAGCTTCAATTAATATTAAAGCCTGTATGACTTTGGAATAGACCACCGTAACTATAATAATACTGCTTGAACAATAATTATTCTATGCTGACGGCCAATGACAGCTGGAGATAGGCGAGAGGTAAATAGGGGGCTCTTTTATGAGAACATTAGCCCACTCAAATCGTTCTCATTGGGTCAAATCTATCAACAACGAATACCAACTAAATTAGTTGTACTAGTTTGTGTGTGTGTGTGTGTGTGTGTGTGTGTGTGTGTGTGTGTGTGTGTGTGTGTGTGTGTGTGTGTGTGTGTGTGTGTGTGTGTGTGTGTGTGTGTGTGTGTGTGTGTGTGTGTGTGTGTGTGTGTGTGTGTGTGTGTGTGTGTGTGTGTGTGTGTGTGTGTGTGTGTGTGTGTGTGTGTGTGTGTGTGTGTGTGTGTGTGTGTGTGTGTGTGTGTGTGTGTGTGTGTGTGTGTGTGTGTGTGTGTGTGTGTGTGTGTGTGTGTGTGTGTGTGTGTGTGTGTGTGTGTGTGTGTGTGTGTGTGTGTGTGTGTGTGTGTGTGTGTGTGTGTGTGTGTGTGTGTGTGTGTGTGTGTGTGTGTGTGTGTGTGTGTGTGTGTGTGTGTGTGTGTGTGTGTGTGTGTGTGTGTGTGTGTGTGTGTGTGTGTGTGTGTGTGTGTGTGTGTGTGTGTGTGTGTGTGTGTGTGTGTGTGTGTGTGTGTGTGTGTGTGTGTGTGTGTGTGTGTGTGTGTGTGTGTGTGTGTGTGTGTGTGTGTGTGTGTGTGTGTGTGTGTGTGTGTGTGTGTGTGTGTGTGTGTGTGTGTGTGTGTGTGTGTGTGTGTGTGTGTGTGTGTGTGTGTGTGTGTGTGTGTGTGTGTGTGTGTGTGTGTGTGTGTGTGTGTGTGTGTGTGTGTGTGTGTGTGTGTGTGTGTGTGTGTGTGTGTGTGTGTGTGTGTGTGTGTGTGTGTGTGTGTGTGTGTGTGTGTGTGTGTGTGTGTGTGTGTGTGTGTGTGTGTGTGTGTGTGTGTGTGTGTGTGTGTGTGTGTGTGTGTGTGTGTGTGTGTGTGTGTGTGTGTGTGTGTGTGTGTGTGTGTGTGTGTGTGTGTGTGTGTGTGTGTGTGTGTGTGTGTGTGTGTGTGTGTGTGTGTGTGTGTGTGTGTGTGTGTGTGTGTGTGTGTGTGTGTGTGTGTGTGTGTGTGTGTGTGTGTGTGTGTGTGTGTGTGTGTGTGTGTGTGTGTGTGTGTGTGTGTGTGTGTGTGTGTGTGTGTGTGTGTGTGTGTGTGTGTGTGTGTGTGTGTGTGTGTGTGTGTGTGTGTGTGTGTGTGTGTGTGTGTGTGTGTGTGTGTGTGTGTGTGTGTGTGTGTGTGTGTGTGTGTGTGTGTGTGTGTGACAAATATAGAGATTGAATCAATATAAATGAAAAATATAACAACAAACAATTTGATATGACAACAATACAAATTATACAACAAGAATAACAATAAATATAAACAGCACGAAAAAAGATGCATAACCATAATATAATACAAACGTGTACGTACCAGAGTATGAAAGATATTAAATTGCAAGAAGTCTGAAAAATAAATAAAAATGTAAATTTAGGAATACAATTACAATTGCTACAGAAAGTGAAGAAGAATGTGGAAATCAATTTGAGCCAGAACAATTTGTAAATGAATAATCTAGGAATAAATTTATTGGAATGTTGATGTGTGGTGGGAATCAATGAGGTAGGGCGATGTCATGAACCACTCTCCTTACAAACAGATTAGAAAAAACCCAGTTGTCCTTGGAGATCGTGAACCTAGACCTCCTAATAAGGTAATGCCAAGTCGAACACCAACCAATCTTGTGAATCTGGGTTGTATACTTTCCAGCCTCTCTTTTTGTTCAATCAAATACGGTGACCATATAATGCTGGCATATTCAAGTAGCTGTCGAACCAAGGTTACGTACTGTGTAACAAGAGCGTGGGTGTCACAAAGGCCTCGGGAGAAACATGATATAAAACCAACTAGCGTGTTGCCTCTGCCACATAACTGGTTAATATGCTCTCCAAAGGACAAGTTACTAGTGAAAATCACTTCAAGGTCTCTAACGGAATCGACTCTGCGTAGCTCACTTCCATGCAACTTGTAAGTCTAGCAGCTAAAGGTTCTCGAGAGGCGGAATCTCATGACTAAGCATTTTGCTACGTTTACACTCATATTATTTAAAGTGCACCAATTTTGAATTGCATAGATTGACAATTGAAGGCAACTCGCATCTACAGAATATGAAGAGTCCTCAGAAAAGATCTTTGCATCGTCCGCGAAAAGAATTAACCCTGTACACATTCCACTCACCACATATCATTCAGAAACATGTTAAACAAATGTGGTCCAAGAAGTGACACCTGAGGACCCCTTAGACTTGCAATAATAAATGAATAGAAAAATGAACAGGAAAAAATTACAGCAATATTATAATTATCATCTGACATTTATCTTAGTTATATTCGTTAGTAATGTCATAGACCTTCTATTATGCCTATTCTAGATATTCTATTTGGTATAATAGAAGGTCTACGCTATAACCACCCAAAGACAATTAATAATACACTGTTTAAAACTGTGTAGTACATTGCCACTTTGTAGCTACTAAGTTATGCCTACGTAATCAAGACAAAAGGAAACAGATTAGTACCACAGCAGACAGACAGCTGTTAATTCCTTTTTCTTCTTCTGTAGTGTTTTTTACCTTTTACCGCCCGTGTTTGTGTTTGGAATCGCAAGAGAATGGATTGCGATTTTCAACAAACAAGTATTTTAACTATTGTTAATCGGTTCTATTGTGTTTACTAGAGTAAGTTAGTTGTTAAGAAATAACAGTGTGTAAGCCTGGAACAACAGGAGTTATTACAAGTTCCTACCTAATGTAAAATGTGGCTCCTCCGCAATGATTCTAAAGGTAGTAGACCTAGGCTATATTATTGTTATGGTTTCTCATAAAATGTCACTAGTAGACTAAACTGTATAGATAATATTTGATTTTAAACTTAACAACATGTAACATAAGTTGTTATAAGGATTGTAGTGATCAATATTTTCCATTGTAATAATTTTTAATCACACAATACAACATTTTATGATAGTAAAAGAAGAGTCCTTATTTATATTAGGCCTAATATTGGTAACTATTGGATAGTGCACATGCTTTTTTTTCGAAAATGTTTTCCCAAAACACTCACAAAATGAGCTAATTTTGAATGTGTTTAACATTAACCCTAAATCGTGAATGGACCTTGAGAAATGGGTAATTCCAATGCACTTTCCTGCCACCTCTGAAAATACGATTTCTTGTTGAAAAAGTGGTGAAATATGAGTTTAAATAACTTGAGGATCTTGATTTCAACAGCGGAAACTCTCGAGTTTTTTCTAAAAAATCGAACAAATAGTTTTTTATCTGATAGTGAAAAAACAACTTTTTTGAAAAATCTTTATTTTTCAACAACTTTTTCATTTCTCGTATTTTTATATGCTAAACACAAATATATAACTGGTTTTGTCGTAACAATTTTTTTCAACCCGAAAAATACGTTTTTTTCTGACATAACCAATCCTATTCTAATTGTCTATTTTCTCATAAAAATTCATAATTTGCATTAAATTCGAGTGTTTGACCTCCGTGACGACCTGCTGGTGGGAATATAAGTGAATTCGGTTTTTGTGATTAATAGTTGTATATAATGATCGTGTGATGGCCGCTAATCGCGATTAACCACGATAGTAGTTTTTCCATTACATCTCGAGAAATAGTTGTAATAGACAAAAATAGTTTTCAAATTTGTATTCAGAGCAAAAAAACATCAAAATAAAAAAAATGACTAAAATACCATTTAAATAAACGGTAATATGACCAAAATACTATAATTTGTGACATTGATTTTTTCAAATTTTTCGTTAAAATACGTTATTTCCGCAGAATAAAAAGCATATCTTGTGAAAATACAGCCAGTTCTAGACCCATTTCAAACAAAATGTTCCATATATTTGTTTGATGGCATTAAACTGCATAAATACCGAGCAATGTTGTACTCCCAACTGCAAGGTCCTTTTTTGGTCTTTTGCAAGTCTTTTTGTAAAAATCACAAAAAATACTAAATATGCTCCAAATGTTAAATTTATCATTTTGTTTTTCTTCTTAAGAAATGTACACTCACATACTACCATCAAAACTCACATAACAAATAAGGTAGGAAATAATTATTTTCAAGAAAAAAATTAAAAATACTGTATGTAAATTAACACTCATAACCATCCTTAAGAGCACTAAAAAATGTTTGTAAATAATTCCAAAATAGCCAAATTGTTTAATATTTAGCCTAGTGCACTAACTTCTAGGTCTTATAATACATTTTTACATTTTAGATAAACTACTAGATTTTTTTAAATATTTAGTTTACATAAAATGAAAAAAAGTGCAAAGTTACAGTATGATCATTGTGGAGGTAATTAAATAGTACATGTAAAAATATTTAAAAAATCACCATTAAATAGACAAGAAAAAGCTGTTCAGGAAAAACAGTCATACTGAACCCATAACCAAATTTTTATATTTTTAGTTTATTGGAAAAAATAGAAATGTTACCACGGGAACAAAATTTCTGTGAATAATTACAGTCCAAAAATAAGGGGTATATAGGCTATAATTTTATCTACATGTACTTTGTTAGTACAATCTATTAGCTACAGGAAAATGTAAAATATATG
>JAQJVL010005678.1:22500-33679 GCA_035578905.1 Stictocephala bisonia | reverse complement strand
TGACATAATCAATAGATATGTGGGATGTATTTATAAAAATGTATTATGACAACAAAATCAGCTGGCTTCAAGTGGAACAACAACTTTATACTAGTACATGATATAGCTGTATTATGTATTATGATTGTAAATTGAGTAACCAATCAATATATTTCTGAATTTATCATTATTTGACATATTTTGTATATTGTGAAATTAATATTACATTTTTATTATTATTACTAACATATCAGGAACATTTTGAGATATTTCAGAAATATACAGGGTGTTTTACCCTTGTGTGACACTTTTAAACTGGTGTAACTATATACAAAACCCAATAAAATGATGCAATGTATGTTTCCTGATGTAATCCATCTTGGCTTAGCAGCAATTTTTAATTTTCAACGAAAAATCTTATTTTAATTGATTTATTGTGCTTTTACTCTTAGAAACCTCAATTTTTAGTTTATTGTGATACCATTTTCTATTCTATGTAGCTATTTTCCAATAAAAAATTTTAGCTTTAAATCTGCTAAATTTAAAATAAACAGTGATAAATCTGTTTTAAACTTCTTGACATTTGTAGGCCTACAAAAAGTAATAATAAAAAATCCATAATCTTGGTTACTGTATAACCTACAGATTGTCAAATAACATAAAAAAACTTACCTACCTAATAAGGTTTCCAACTATACAGGGTGTCTTAAAAGTCCCCCCCTATTAACTTTCTTATGAATACAGATAAAGTGATTTACTTCTGGGAATGTTTATATGACCAACTAAGAAGTTTTTTTTGTAGTAAAATTTTTTACACCCCCTCTCAAAAGGGAGTAGTTTTGGGGGTAAGTCAAAATTTTTGAATAGGAACCCCTATCAAATGACACATCATTTTAAAGGTAATATTAAAAGAAGAAGAATGGCGGAAATTAGAGGTCTCTAACATTAGTCTATCAAATTTGGTGGCAGTTTAAAGTTGGAATTATTTCATAAAACCCCCTAAGTAATTTTAGAACGGGAAAAATGGTCAAAATGCTGAACTCTCACCTCAATTTCACTCAGATGAGATGCTCGAAATGGCTGCCATGAACTTCTTGACAGTAAAAAAGCCTGGATTGAAAACCACGTCTCACATTTTGTAAGATTTCAGGCGTGATAAGGTGGCAGGCCTCTTTCGATTCTTGTCCTTAATTCATCAAGGTTTGCGGGCTTTGTGTCGTAAACTTACTTTTGAGGAAACCCCAAAAGAAAACATCCAGAGGTGAAAGGTCAGGTGAACGTGCCGGCCACTCTACCAAAGTGCCACGTCGACCTATCCATCTATCGGGAAACGTTTGGTCTAGGAATGTCCGGACAAGCATATTGTAATGTGGAGGAGCACCATCTTGCTGAAATACAGGCTCATAAGTACCTTGTACTACCTCATTTATTGCTGGGACAATGCCGTTCCGTAACATGTCCAAGTATTTAACGCCAGTTAAATTACCTATCAATAAAGAATGGCCCAATAACAGAGTTTCCCAAAATTCCAGCCCATACATTTAATTTTTGTGGCTGTTGCGTATGGGCTTCAACCATCCAGTGGGGGTTACTGTTTGCCCAATAACGGCAGTTGTGCCGATTGACTGTCCCATGCAAAGAGAATGATGCTTCATCACTAAAACATATCTGTGATATTAAATTATTATTCTCTTCAATCTTCTGCAACATTTGCTCACAAAACTGAAGTCTTCGGTCAGGGTCGTCTTCATTTAATTCTTGATTTAACTGTACTTTGTACGGGTGGAACTTGTGACGCTTTAACACTTTATGAACAGTATCTTTTGAAATTCCAACATCAAGGGCAGTGGACCGCAGAGATTCATGTGGGTTTGCAGCATAATTTGCTAAAACTTGAATTTGGATCTCTTCTGTCGCAATGGCAGGGCGCCCTGATCGTGGTGCATCTTTGACACTAAAGTTTGTTGAGAATTTGTTTACTAAACGTCTAATGTATGCCCTGTCTACTGGTCTATCCGGATAGGCAGCATTAAATAAACGAACTGCTTCATGAACATTTCTCCTAGCTTCCCCATAGAAAATATATCATCTCTACTTTATCTTCATTTGACGGAGCCATTTTTATTAAATACGAATAAAAAGAAATTTAACACAGTAACTGAACTGAAAGTGTTACACGTACTAACTAGTAACCTAATAAGAGATAAGGAAGAGCCACTGGTATTCCCAGGTTGCCCTACTGGACTTTGGTCAGACAAACCAAAACCAAATAAATGCTATGTTATTTGTGGTTTTTGGTGTTTGTTGATTCTTGTAATAACTTGTTTTACGATTAGGTGTCATCAGTTCTCAAAACTAACTGGTGGGTGAATGTTTTGTCTGCCTTACAACAATTTTAAATGTAACATAAGCTGCGGGGGTTTTATGAAATAATTCCAACTTTAAACTGCCACCAAATTTGATAGACTAATGTTAGAGACCTCTAATTTCCGCCATTCTTCTTCTTTTAATATTACCTTTAAAATGATGTGTCATTTGATAGGGGTTCCTATTTAAAAATTTTGACTTACCCCCAAACTACCCCCTTTTGAGAGGGGGTGTAAAAAATTTGCATACATAAAAAAACTCCTTAGTTGGTCATATAAACATTCCCAGAAGTAAATCACTTTATCTGTATTCATAAGAAAGTTAATAGGGGGGTGGGACTTTTAAGACACCAGTACCTATACCAACCTATAATAATGCTTTAGGTTGAGCAAAGCAATCAATACATGTTAAGGCCTGAAAAAACACTACCTGGTAAATTCTCTTGAGTACACTTTAGTCCACTTTTCAAGTTATAAAATGTATAAACTGATTTACCTGTGAACTAAACAAGTATATTTACTTTTAGACGGATGCAAAATTCCCTTTAATAATGACCTTTTTCCTATCTTGTAACCAGTTTCTTGCTGTCTCCTTCTCTTATCTTTTAGACATTGATTGCCCCCCTCCAGTAGAATAATAATTCCTGTGTCTACACGATTACTATCCTTCTTTTTCTATTCTATATATACAGTGATGTTTGATACTGGAAGTATACAGAAATTGCACTTTTCTATTACGGTTTATGCAATGGTAAATTCCCATGGCAGCAGAAGGAGTACCGATACAATACCCAGACTGACGGATTCACGAGGTTGAGGCAGTTTGTCACAAGATTGCACCAGCAGCTTATGGAGTGTATAAAAACCACCTTAAGAGGTTGGTAATGTCTTACATGACGTATGTGTAAAGGAAGTTATCCTTAACATGGTTGAAAATGAGTTAGGAATCAGCACTAGAGAAGTTGCAAAAGAAATAGGAATTTTTAAGTGGAAGGTTTGGGATGTTTTCAAAAAGAAAAGGACATGCATACTATTTAAATCCTGTTCAAGCCTTAGATGAAACAGGCTATGGTCCAAAAGTCCAATTTTTGTCGTTGGTAGCTCAATAGTGATATAGTAGAACCCCGCTAATCCGTCACCTACGGGACCTTGGCCGTGGTCGGAACAATAAAAAGGTTAGATTATCAGAGGAGCACATTTATATCCTTGAAAACATAATAGAACAGTAGCTTAAACAGAAAATGTTGCAATATTTTTGTTTTACAGAGTATAAAATCATAATAAATCATAAATAGAAACAAAATTATAACGATACTTACAATAATAAATGGAGAGAAACAAAGTCTTTGTAGAGTTGTAAAACATGATTAAACACTTAAGCCTATAAACATGTCTTGTAACATATAATTTTTTCACTGAATAATAAGACAGTAATGAAAAATAATAAAAGTGAATATAATAAGAAACAGCACTATTTCACAAATAGTAATACTGTAGGCTACACAGTTTTAAAAATGTAACCCATCTCTGTAGTACAACAGCACTTAATGGTTTTGTGCCGGCCAAAAAAGTCTGTAACTTTCTTCTGTTTCGCAGACCATAATCTCGACTTCGTTTCAATATTCCTCTATTTACGGATTCACCAAA
The DNA here is from genome assembly GCA_035578905.1 of Stictocephala bisonia. Taxonomy (NCBI): domain Eukaryota; kingdom Metazoa; phylum Arthropoda; class Insecta; order Hemiptera; family Membracidae; genus Stictocephala; species Stictocephala bisonia. The sequence continues at coordinate 29,687 of JAQJVL010005678.1, read as the reverse complement.
TGTTCATTGGTGTAGACATAGAACGTTCTTCAACGGACTAAGTCAAATCAAATACAGTTTTCAGCATGTAATACTTGTGTCGTTGGTTCGTCGTCAACATCATCTTTACCTTGATCATTTGCTTGATTTACTACTGTTTCAATGATCTGCTCATCACTAAATTCTTTTTCTGCAGTGCATTTGTCATCTGCTGTTCTGATCCACTCACTGATGTCACTGGCTTCAATTTCTGGTTTTAAAGTTTGAAGATCTCTCTATTTTGTAGAGATTGTAGGCATATCTACATCGTGATCTTCACTACTTGTTCCTGCTGTTGTATTTTCTGGATTATAATCACGTTTTCTGATGCTGCTTCTCTATCATTTTCACTGGTTGGAATTATGAGTCATCGTCAGGATCCAACTTGAACATTTTTTTTTTTACCGAAATGTAATCAAACGAATTAAGTGACGGTATGGTCGGATTAAGCGAGGAGTCAAACCATCTGAGGTTGAACTAGCGGGATTCTACTGTATGAAACAGTATGGCTTCTTTAAAAAGATTCTGTGGACTGATGAGTCGTTATTTACCAGAGAAGGAATTTTTAACACTTACAATCCACATTACTGATCAGAGGAAAACCCACAAGCTACAAGAGAACACTAATTCCAAAAACGTTTCAAAGTTAATTTTTTAGGCAGAGGTACTTAGGAATCACTTGATTGGTCCTTACAAATTTGGAGGAGTCATTGACTGGCGATAGAATATTTAGAAATACTCCGCAACATACCTTGCCTAATCATTTTAGATGGAGTCAATGGTCAATCTTCGAAATGTAGTAATATTTCAACAGGATGAGCTCCTCGCACTTCAACAAATCAAATAAGGATTGGTTTGAACGAGCCTTCGTGGGATTGGATGTGGTGGGCCAGTTAGGTCACCAGTTTCTTATGTTTAGGATTTTTATGTTTGGGGGTTCCTCAAAAGTGAAGTGTACTCCACAGCTGTAGATTCTAAACAAGAGCTTAGGGACAGCATTCAGCAGCTATGGAAGTTAGCACCTGCAGCTAATTACTTATACAGCAGCTATTGAGAAGTTAGCACCTGTCAGCTAATTATTATACAGAGCTATTGAGAATTAGCACTGCAGCTAATTACTATTACAGCATTGAGAAGTTAGCACCTGTCAGCTAATCTTATTACAGCAGCTATGGAAGTTAGCACCTTCAGCTAATACTTATTACGCAGCTATTAGAAGTTAGCACCTGTCAGCTAATACTTATTAACAGCTATGAGAGTTACACCTGTCAGCTAATTACTTATTACAGCGCTATGAGAATTAGACCTGTCAGCTAATTTATTACAGCAGTATGAGAATAGCACCTGTCAGCTAATACTTATTATCATTCAATCAAAAACACTTAAAAACAGCAGTTGTGTAAAGTAACTGTTGCGGCTATGAAGAAAAGATCAGGGTGGGTATTCAGAACCAAAGCAAACAATTTCAACATGTACTATGATTATGTAATGTAATTAATAATTAAGTTTTCTCTTTTTAAGTTATTAAGATTTAATTTTCTGTGTTAAGTCCTTAATTTTTATCACAACCGCAATGTTTTTATTGTTTTGATAAATAAAAATATGTTCACTTACAAACCCCATTTTCATTTACCAAATAATAAGTTTAATCTTATATAAGCTCCAGTTTTTATAACTAATAAGAGATTAATCGAAATTAAATAAAAAGCAACATTGAAATGGTTTTTAAAAACAGTTTTTTTTTGTCAAAAAAAAAAAATGGTGCAAAAGCCAAGTTAGTTTAAAACCGGGAAAACATAAAAATTTTTTCACCTTTTTATTGCGTTTTTATAAAAAAAGCCATTTTAAAAAATTTTTCAGACTAAGACCCCAAACCCCTGTTTTTTGCTTGATACGTGGAAAAAATAAAAAGAAAATTAAAAAGGATTAAATACTAATTAAATTTGAATATGTAAATTTTTTGGGGCATTTTAAACCCTAAAAAATTATATATAATTTGTAACAAATTAAATATTAGGGGGTTTTAAGTTATTAGAAATGAAGCCAAAACATTGTTTTTTAAAAAAAGGTTGCGCCAGTACAGAGTGTTCCCCCTTACCATAATTGGTTTAATTATATATTGTTGCAAGATATAAAAAAGGCGAAACCTTTCTTGACATCGAAAAATACATTTTTTTCAACACTCACCTTTTTTAAAAATTTAAAAACTCCCCCAAAAATTTCAACAAAAACAATAACCTTTTGCATAGGTAAGCCCCTTAACATCTATGTACAAGTTTAGCTCAAAATTCGGGAATTGTGCTAATGGGCCTTTCAGAAATCAAATGCAAGCCTGGGAACTATAGCAAATTTTTCCCAAAGAAAATTAAAATTGAAAAGGCTAAAATCCCCCAAAAATTCGTGTAAAGTAAACAGGGAAAGTTTTTTTTGTTTTGTGAAATTTGGGCCCTCAACCTTTATCAAATTAATATTTTTCTTTTTTAAAAACTTTTTTTAAAAAACATTGAGTGGATTAGAAAAAAAATTTACAATGTTATGTAAAAACCCAGAGGGTTTACTGATTGTTTGCCCGTTGCTTGCTGTTTGCTTGTGAAAAGTTTTAAAAAAGGGGTGATAAAAAACTTTTCTATCTTTTTTTTTAGTTTTTTGGGGTATTTAACAAAATTTACTGCTTTTTTCCCGGGGCGGGAAAAATTGATCAAAAGGTTTTTTGGTATCACAAGCCCCAGTCTAAATGGGTCTCCCCCAAACCTATTCCCTATGATCCTGTACAGAAATCATACAATGAAAATGAAATTAATAGATTTATATTTTTTAAAAATTTATTTTATTTTTAGAGTTTCCCAAAAATTTTATAAAATTAATTATTTGAAAATTTGCTTTAAAAAAATTTTAGTACTTATTTTAGGGTTGAGATAAACCTTTGGGTTCTTATTTTCCATTTTAAAACTTTTACCCATTTTTAAACTTTATTTTTAAAATTTTCACTTTTAAATTTTAAAAAAGCGTCAGTGTATTTTGCTAATTGGTTTTTTTAGCCCAAACCCAAGGAATTTTTTTGTAGAGTTTAAAAATTTATTTTTTTAAAAAAATGATTTGTTTTGGGGTTTTTAAAAAGCGAAAGACTAATTTACTGTATCTAAATGTAGGCATTTTCCCCAGAGGGGGAAATTTTTTGAACATACGTTTTAAATTTGTAAAATCCCATTAGGGTTAACAAAAAAATTTCCCAAGCAAAATGGAGGTGAAAAAGAGAGACAGAGAAGCATGCTGAAAGGGTACAGTCAAGTCTTACGTTAGCCAAAAAAATTGTAGCTCCGTTCTTTATTCACTGTCATGAAAGATGTAAATGGCTGTATACAATTAGGGATAGTTTTTCTTTAAAAATAATTTTTACACATTGCGTATTTGTCTAATAAGAGATACGGAAATTGAATTAAAAAAATTACTGTATTACCATATAATAAAAAACCAATTTTAAAAATGGTTTGCAATGTAATATATACTTCAATCAAATAAAGCCGTTTTTTATTTAAAAAATAAAAAGATTTGTAAACCCTTTAAAAATGTTTGCATTGTGATAAATTTACCCTAAAACGGCCATTTTTTTTTTCCCCTTAGCCTGGGTTTATTTTTAAATACATTTGTAAAAATTTGTTAAAAAATTCTTTAAAATCATTTTAAATTATATCAACCTTATATTGGTATTTTTGTACTCAAAATGAACCAGGCAAGTAAAAAAGTTAAAGTTTTTTTTAATTTTACCGGGCGAAGTTAATGTAAAAAGGGCCCTCTCTAAACCCCTTAACCTGGGGGAACCAAGGGCTTTACATTAAGCCCCCAACCCAAAGGGGAGCGGCAAAAAAAAACTTTTATTGGCAATTGGGAATCAAACCCCAAATCCAGTTTGCGTGGAAAACCCAAAGGGCCAAAAACCCTTAGCTACAGCCGCCCCTGAAGTATTACAATTTTTTGGAAAAATATTGTTTTGTCATCCTATATCTCGGAAAAAATATTTTCTTTAAACTTAAAAAAGGATGGAGGGTTTCCCCGGGGGAAACCCCAAAAAAACATTTAAAAATTCAGAAATACAAATATCCAGAACATTTCTATTTAATCAAATTTTTTTAGAAATATATGGGTATTTTGCATTTTTAAAGAAGGGGGGAGAAAAAAAGATTACACTAAAAAAAAATTTTTTAGTACAATGATTTAAACAACTTGTTACCCCTTTTTTTAACATTTTTCCCAAAGAATTGCAAAAAATTTTTACGTAAACACTGTAGAATTATAAAAATAAAAAAATTTTTAGAAAAAAAACAAGCTGAATGAAAAAAATATATTAAAAATTTTTTTATTTTTAAAAATTTGCTATTGGTTTATTGCATTTTTTAGCTTATTTATGTAAAACTAAACTTAAAACCTTTTCAATTTTCTAAAAATTTTCATTACACAGCAAAAAATTCAATCATAAAAAACCACTTTAAAAGAAAATTTGATGGAAACATATATAGAACAAAATTTAGTACTTAAATTGACATAAAATTTACATAAAAATGAAAAAATTTTTGTAGAAAAAGGAGGGGAAAAATGATTTCACTTTTAAAAAAACCGTATTTTTTATAATTGTTTTCTACTGTTCTTTTTGTCCCAGAAAAGGAAAACCAAACAAATTTTTGAAAAACGGGAAACTAACTCCCCCTTTTCCAAAGACGTTTGTTTTAAATCCCCGCTATAATAAATTGTATTATAATCCCCTTCAATCTATGGAAGAATTTCCACCATTGAAAACTTTTTGTTTTTTTAAAACAAGTCCCAATTTAAAAAACCCAAAAAATTTGTCTTTATTAAACAATACTAAAAATACTATTTTTACATAAGGATCATTTTATGGGGGTAAATTTTTCTAAATTAAAAAAACCTAATTGTAAGTATTTATCATATTTCCCCAAAATTTTGGGGGATTGCAATCACCCATAGATTCACTGGAAAAAAACCTTTTCTAAAATTTAAAACCCTTAAGGGTAATAGTGAAAACCGAACATAAAATGACTAACCCAAAATTTTTATACTTTGGCTTAAAATAAAAAATTATTATATTAAAATTTTTATACTAAATATATTATTTTATATTATTATTTTTATATTTATTTTATATTATTAAAATTATAAAAATTTTTTTAAATTTTTATTATATAAATATATTTTTATATTATACAAAAGATTTATAATAAAAAAGCCCTTCAATTTTAAAGGGGTTGATTGTTAGCTTAATTAGGGAAATGAAAAAAAAGGGGTAGGGGGAGGTGGTTTTTTGTTTTTCCGGGCAGAAAAATCATTTAAAATTTAAAAAAAGTTTTTTTTTCCAAAAAAATTGAAAATTTCTTTTGTGCCCAAGAACTAAAATGTTGCTTTGAAGAATTTTTAAATAATTCATTTTTTTTAAACCCCCAATTTCCCAAAAAAATTATTAATTGGTTACTAAAAGGAATGCAATCAAAATTAATTAGAGGGACCCATTATTTAACCTTAATTAAATTTTTTGGAAAATTTTAAATCTATAAGATATTAAAAACATATAATTAATTATGGGGGGACAAAAACTTTCATTTTTTTAGGGGAAAAAAATAGTACTCTTAAAATGTGAAATTATTCTAAAATTTTTGGGGAAAGAATTCTCTTTACTTTCCCCATCTTAATCCAAAAAGGCCCCGAAAGCATATAGAAAATATTTTTACTAATATAAGCAAAATTTTAATAATGTGACTGGAAATAAATACACAACTTTCCCTGACCATGATGGCCCAGTTATTAAAAAATTAAATTTATAGGGAAAAGTTTTAAAAAATAAAATTTTTAATATGTCTAAATTTTTTGGAAAAAAGTTCATTGGCTTTAAATATAAATAAATTTTAAAACATTCACTTCAGGCTGCAGACTTGGTTACAAGTATACATGGGCTCCTGTTGAAACTAAATATGATACTTTTAGCAATATTTAGTAGTATGAACTCTTTAATAAGTTAAAAAGTTCATACTACTTTAACTTACATTTTCCTGTTGTTCTCACTAGAAGTTATAGTGCAGTAGAATACTGCTAATCCAAACTTCTGTAATCTGAAAGTCCGCTTAATCCAAAACAGAAATTGACCACAGATTTTGCAAAAATTAAAATTCAGTTACTGTAAGAACCACTACTTTATATCTAAAATTTACAAGAAAATACTATTTCAAGTATTAAACTGTTAGTTAACTTTTCAAATATTACTTTGGTTTGGAAATATCAATTAAATTTATTTGCTTTAAAGAAGAATTCCTATACCTCAAAACTAAATTACGCCAGCATCTCAAAACATGTTAGCCACTAGGGTCGCGTCGGGGTGTTGCTCTACGTAGCGTAGTGTGAGATCAAACGCAACCGGAACGACTGTATGAGTTACAACAAAACTGAGATAAGTAAACACACAAGTTTGAACTGCTGATAAGAGACTGACAGTGGAAATTGGGAACACTGCTGTCTGAGATAGTGTGAGAACGCCAGAAATATGCACACGACTTCCATCAGCTGATTACGTGGCCTAGTGGCGAATGCAATGGAACCAAGTAGTGCTGGGGCCAGGATCGAATTCTCTTAGTGACTCCAACTTTTTGTTGGAAGAATATGTCTCAGTTGAATGTATTTTTCTATTAAAGGGTTCATCCTCCTTTTTATAATCATAGGCTATTATTGCATTCAAAACTTAAGTACTGTACTTAATGTTAGGAATATTAAGAGCGTTTTAAGAAAATCTGTGTTATCTGACAAAATTTGGCAATCCAAAATTGGTTTGGTCCCAATTATTTCGGATTACCGGGACTGCATTGTAATAAAAAACCAAAGTTTTCAGAGAATCTTAAATCTAAGAAAAATGAAATAATTTACCCGTCAAAATTAGCAAGACAACAAAAAATGTTTAAATGACCAAACTTATAAGGTTAAAATAATAAACATTATAAAAAAAGGACACATGAACACTGAAAGGAGCAGTATCCTTCTGGAAAAATAAGTTTTTGTACTTTTACAAATTTCAGCCTGTTGATGAGAAAGAAGTGGAAAAGATTATAAATACCTTAAAAAATAAATCGAGTGCTGGGTTTGATGAAATTCCCGCTGTCCTCATTAAAAAATGG
>JAQJVL010005678.1:0-17500 GCA_035578905.1 Stictocephala bisonia | reverse complement strand
CGAGTTCGTTCATTATGATTTGAACAAGTTCAATTCAAAGTGAAAAACAGAGCTGGGAAGGAAGCGATCATACATATTGGTTGTCTGAGTCTACTAGTCCCTTGTAACCTAACCTAAAATAGCGTGAATAAAACAGAAATGCAGGTTAGTGTCTTTATGACCCAAGAAAGGAGACGAGAGATCCAGTTTAAGATGCTCAAAAAGACTTGTTACCGATACAAATCTAATGGTCTGTACGCCGTGGAAATTATGTATATTTTCGTTCATATCAATAATACCGCTCAATCAAAAGATACAGAGAACGGGTCACTTTAGATCCCAAGAATCAAACTTCCCATCTTTTCTAGGCGAAAGTTCATCTCGGTTGTAGTATACGGACGTGCAAAGAACCTTTCAGCTCCTTTTCGGAACTGAAATTACCGTATATTTCTTGCGAGTCGATTGAGGTCTATTTTGTTTTTTAATGTGAGCAGGGAATCATCCAATGATTTTGTAATGGCGTTCCAGTAGTGTGTGACACAACATTATTAATTTATTTTCCGTAAAAAAAATATATATATATATATCCGTGGCGAACGTCTGTTAATTATTATTCCGTAAACACCTTAGATCGCCAAAACTATGTGTAATATTTGCGCATACAATATTTTTTCCTGTCAATTTGTTGAACGGTTTCCTGACTAGGTTAGACAATAACACAGTTGGAGTGTAAAAGGTGATAAAGTACGATAATTTAGATTCGTAAACTCACTGAATGGTTCCCTGTTCACATTGACGTCGATGTAAACTGTAAAACAATCACGAATCAACCCAAGTGAGGGAGAAACATATTGGAAGTCCTTTTCTAAATAAAATACGACGAATTTAGAGTTTCAGAAAATAATTTTTACTGAACCGAAGCCTTATCAAGCGTCTCGTTTTTTACTCATAAGTTTATATTTCAGACAGCATCTCATTGCCAATATCGGCTAGACCTATTATATTAGCAGACTACATTTATGGTTTTTCATTCGATTACACCAGGTTTTCATGAATTTCTCGTTATGAAGTAATTATTTATCTGTTGTTCAGTGTAGCCTCATGTATTGAAATAGTTTCAAGTTGCACACAATTTCATTACCGATCATAATGTGAAAACTATGATCATCCTAAGCGACTTTAAAATTTATTTTTAGTAAACCTGCTTAGTTATTATTACAGTAGAGCGCCGATTATCCAAACTAATTGGGGACAGAGGGTGTTCGGAAGAACTGAATATTCGGATAATCGAACATGAAAAGACAAAATTTTTAAATTATATATGTAACGAAATTCTTAGTAGTTAAAAGGCTAAAAAATTATCAAACTAAAATTATTCATGTAATTCTATTATGAAATCAATCAGAATGCATGGATATAACTTTTAAAGAACAATTTACTATACATAGATACAGTACAATGCATACTTTTTATTTAGAGAAAAAGTCCAACATTTGTTTTTGCTTTACCCCTGACACTCTTTTTTTTTCCTGCTAAATCTCGTAAGCATTTCAAATTGAGCAGTTGGAGCATCACTTTCATCTGTCTTTCCAACCACTTCATTGCCGTCTCCAAGTTGTGGAAAGCCTCCTCATGTGATGGTCCTTTATTTTCTTCAACGTGATCTTCGTCTTCATCAGGCTCCTCGTTGTCATCCTCATTAAGCCTTTGAACACTGGCAATTATTTCATCATCTGTTTGAACCTCATATCCAGGGTCATCCTCGTCACATTCTAGCCATTCATGAATGTTTTCTGGTCACATTCCTCAAAACCAGGTGACTGGTTTATAAGCTCAGCTACCTCCGAAACAAACTGGGCTGTTTGGAACCTCTTGAGTAGAAGATGGATTTTCCTCCAATTGTTCATTGGCCTCGTCTGCTTTATAAAGCTTACCCCAAGCTCTTCTCAGAGTGGTTTCTTTGACAATAGTCTAGCTTCTGCTGCCATGTACACAGCATCCTTCAGATTAATGTCTTTGTAGAGTTGGAAGATAGGTTTGTCTTCTTCTTGGCCAATAAGAACCATACGCAATAATGCCTTACTGTAGAAAACGTTTGAACGACTCTATAACTCCCTGGTCCATTGGTTGGAGTATGGATGTAACGTTGGGGAGGCAAAAAATTACCTTAAATTTTCCATTTTCTCTTTCAAGAGAAAGAGTTGAGGGATGACATATAGCATTGTCAATCAATAAAAGCACATTTCCTTGGTTTCCCAGTTTCACGCTGATGTTTTTTTACCTCTGGATGAATACCTTTCATACCATTCACAAAAATATCAGAAGACATCCATGAATTGGTTTTGATTTTTGTAAGTGACAGGCAAAGTCTTTATTCCCTTGAAACAACGTGGATTTTTGGACTTTCCTATAATAAAGCAATGGAAGCTATGGCTTCCCGTTATATTTGCGCACACCATTTGCAGTTATGCGGGATTAGCTAGCTTTGAATCCAGGGTGCTGAAATTTCATTTTAGAAACTAGAGATTTCGTCGGCATCTTTTTCCAGTAAAGGCCAGTTTCATCGGTGTTATACACATTGTCAGGGTTAAAAAGCCTCCTTTTTCTATCAAATTTTAAATGAAATTTTAAAACTTTCAGATGCTGCAACATCAGCAGACAATTTTTTCCCCTTGAATATCTATTTCCTCGTATTCCATGGCGGGATTTAAACGCTTCAGCCACCCAGTAGAAGCTTTAAAATCAGCATCACCAACCGAGCTTATTGTTCATCTTCAAGCGCTTTTTCGCATATCAAAGGGCCACTTATAGGCTGTCCTTGACCACGTACCTGCATGAAACCATGTATAAACTGCTGTGTCCAAATCTTGGTTTTTGGCAGTTTTCATTGTTTTTCTGTTCAAGCTTCCATCAGCACTGTCAAGCACACATGCAAATTTCAAGATAGAATCGCTCTTCTTTTTTATTTCTGAATTGTTGCTTTACCAACCACCGTATTCTTGAAATAAACTTGCTCCACTAGAACCACTTTTCAATCGCTTTATTATAGTAAGTTTATCCGACACACTTAGAACAACACGTTTCCTTTTTGAAGACTTGCAACAGAACTATCTTGAACCAAACGTCACAACAAACAGCACAACAGCACTACGATCCGTTCCCGGCAAAGGCTCACAAGCCACTGACTAGTGACAATACTACGAGCGCCGAGTCACGTAGGCCGTAGGCGGGCAGACGTATTTAAGCGTTGGCATACAGTGAACGACACACCGGCGCAGCGGGAGTTTCGGTTGGCACGCGAATTTGAATTACGTACTTGAGAATCACGTTCAAAATATGAATTACAGTACATCATATTAGGGGCGTTCGGATAACCGACGGTTCGGATGACCGACGTTTCTGATAATCGGTGCTCTACTGTATTATCAATCAATTGAACTATAGTCTTTGTCATCCACATTTTCAAATTTGATTATATAATTCACAGCTTATTTCCGGTTAGTTGTAACCTTGTTATTACTAAATAAATACCCACAGAATACAGATCCACTCTTCTTGGCGGTATACAATCAATTTTTGTTGAGAGGAGGCATTTCTGAAAGCGAATGACTGCATTTGGGGATGATGCCTGAATTTTAGCATCCGTTTGGTTGGATGCTGCTTTTGCCAACGAGTTTCGCTACGTTTTGCGGTACACTTTGAACTGAACCACTACATAAATATATCGGCCGGCTGTGATACGGTATAATTGGCTTGCATAGAAAATCTGATCTGTGATATGAGCGAACAAATTAAATCTTTATAATCCACGTTGTTTCAATTAATAATATACTTTCTTAGTTTCTTTCATCATATTAGTTATGAAGAAAAGGTTAATCAAAACAATGCTACATAAAAATATCGGAAGGCAGGAAGTAAAAAGTTTTATTTATTTAGAATGACGCCGCTAGAGAGCAGGCCATGCCGGCGGTTTTGAATAGCGCGTCTAAGCTTCAATAATGTTTTGCATTATCTTTCAGCATTTATTTTTCGCCTATTTTGGCGAATTTCCCTCATAAACTTTTTGTGCCAACTCTTCATTGATGACAGTAGGCCATCCAGGTCGTTCTTTGTCATGAATACTTGTCTTTCCTTCATTAAATAGACTACACTATTTTCGCGAATTTCCATAATTCATAACACCCTCACCATAAACTTAGAGAAGCTGTCAGTGAATTTCAGCAGTACGAACATTTTTTTCATTTAAAAACTGAATAACTGAGCGTACTTCACAGTCGGCGTAATTATTGATTGACATGGCGACAAACAAAGCAGTATAACCACACAGCCAGTATCGGCCAGAGGACGTGAAACGTAATGGCAGCGTTCACGGAGACAGGGCCAGTAAGAGCTGACCTTGAATGGACGTCACGTGACCGGAGCGCGGGCAGGATGCACAATTGGTTTTTACTTTAAAAATAACAACTCATATAAACCCACACACCACCCCAGCCACTGGTCAAGACTTACATAATATCCAATATGCAAACCCAAAAAGAAATGCACAATATTATTAAAAATCTCAAACAAAAAACTTCTGCGGCTACTGACAACATCTCCACAAAAATACTGAAACACTGCAGTGAATCACTCACAATACCCCTCACAATACCCCCAATAACCAGGGTCAATTTCCTTCAGTCTTAAAACTTGCAAACCTTTACTACCCAAAGTGTAAAAAAAGGCTGTAAAACAAAAGTTGGCAATTATAGGCCAATATCAATAATACCAACTTTCTCTAAAGTCCTGGAAAAAGTAGTTCTTGGAAGGCTTTTAGACTACTGTGAGAAGTACAATTTACTAACTGACCGACAACATGGTTTCACCAAGAGGAAATCAACCATGACTGCCCTGACTGACTTTGTAGACTACATAATTGACAATCTTGAAGAAGGAAAGCATGTTACAAGTTTTTTCCTAGACATGAGCAGAGCTTTTGACTGCTTGGGCCATGTAATACTACACAAGTTAGACAAATTAGGCATCAAAAGCACAGCCAAGATGTGGTTCAAAAGCTATCTTGAACATCGGAAACAAATAGTGGAAACAAAACAAATTAAAAATGGGGGAGAGGGGGAGGGGGAAAGGGGGAGAGGGAGGGGGGGAGAGGGAAAGAGAGAATCTTTATTTTACAATCTTCAAGATTGAAAATGGTGTCATTAAATACAATGTAACTGTAACAATCATTTTAGTTCTTCAGAACTTGCTTTACACAGTAAAATTTTGCCAAGGTGAAATGTTATGATTAAAAAAATATAATTTTACATAAAAATAAAGAAAATAACAATTTTTAATAAATTAAGTGTACAAGACTAAACGGAGAATTACAAAAGCTTGTGACTCGTAACGGCCAACGACTAAAGTTTAATAAATATAAAAGTTTGCCTCGAAGCTTAAAAAACATCAAAAAGAAAACTTATTTTGGCCTAAACATGAATTATACAGAAATTCTGGTATACTTTACACTTACTAGAAAGGAAAATAATATATTTTCCTTAAAGGTGTGCCACAGGGGTCAGTGATCTCAGCACCGCTCTTTCTCATTTTATAAATGATTTGCTGTTATTACATTTTAACAGGAAAATAACTGCTTTTGCCGATGATGTTTCCCTAAGATACTCGGATATGAATTGGGGAAACGTTTGGAATAGAGTGAATAATGATTTAAGAATTTTAAGGAATTGGTGTAATAATAACAGAATGATTGTTAATGCAAACAAAACAAAATTTACAAATTTTTATTTTAAAAAAATTCACTTTGAAGAGGTGTTAAAATTACATGTAGATGAAAATGTATAGGAAATACAAACTGTAACTGTCCACAAATTGAACAAGTCAATAACATTAAATATCTAGGCATCACTATTGACGAAACGTTATCCTGGAAATTCCATGTATCACAACTTCAATTCCAGTTATGCAGAAATATAAGAAAGTTTTACTTTTTAAGAAATTATGTCAGCAAGGATTTGCTGTGCACTCTCTATTTTGCTCTTATTCAATCTCGATTAAGTTATGAAATAGAAGTTTATGGGGTGCCACCAGCAAAGTTTTACAACCTCTTGAAATAATGCAAAAATATTTTATTAGACTAATGTCTTATAAAAGGAAGCATGAACCATCCTTGCCTCTATTCAAACAACTAAATATACTTCCATTAAAATATCTATTTGTTTACAAAGTACTGAAAATGTTTTATATTCGTAGTGGTAACAGTGGAATACATAGAATGCACTATAGGACTAGGATGTATACTCAAGGCCTTTCTTAAAACTTGGAGTAAATTAAACTATTTTTAGTAAATATTTTTTGTTCATAGGATCCAAAATCATTAATTTGTTGCCTCAGTACATAAAACATTGTAATAATTTACATAGATTTCAGATTAAACTCAAAAAGGGGCTTTTACTAATGAACGATATAGATGACTGATTGAAATTTTGCATTGAAATTTCAATGTAACTTAAATAGTTATCTGAATATGTAACCAATGCTTGACGGTGTGTACAATTGTATAATAATTACTTTAAATGTTAAACTATTATTAGTAGGGAAATATGTGTTGTACATGTTAGTAAGGTTAAGCTTTTGGATAACAAACCATCATAGTTCGTGTTAGTTTTAAGGTGTGTGCAGTGGAATGTTTTCAATGTCCACTTTAATGTTCAGTTCTTGTCAGCGGAAGTGATAAGGAGTTTAGTTTGCAGATAAGGAGTACTATAGCAACCCGCCGCTGGAATTATTATTAAAGCACAGACTATAGTATTTGTTCATACTATTTTTTTATACTGTGCTAGCCATCAGAACTTATAAAGACAACTAGAAATTCCAAGTCGAATTTTGTACAATTTAATTCTGTATTGTATGATAGTGGAATAAATTTATTCTTATTCTTTATATATAGTAATAAATAACAAATGTTTAATGAAGACTCTTACACTAAAATAAATTATAAAAGATAATAGCTAAATATATGAATCGACAAATTAACAACAGATATTAAATTTATATATAAAAAAAAAAAAAACACACACACACACACACAAACAGGAAAATTGATATCACTTATGTGAGAGGGACCAGGGAGATTAAATTTAGGCGAGGGCCAATTTAGAAAAAGAAAATGAAATTTGTTAAAAATTGGGTAAATTACTAACTACACAGAATCCTGCAGGGCTGCTCATAATTGGAAAATTTAACAGTGTTAAAAAAAAAAAACCTCAAGAAGCCCCATTTTTTATAAAAAAAGGTATGTGGTTGAGGAAAGGAGACAAAAGAAGAAAAAAGAACAGAAAATTAATAGATGTAAGTAAGTTACAATTTTCTTCTCCTTTTCCCTACAAACGTGCAGGCTAATGATGTTTATACCTATTTAGAGATTTGGCTTAGTTAAAGTCCTAACCCATTGACCTACTTTGACAAGTCATTCTCACTGCTAGCACCAAGCGCCTTAGAATACATAGACAAGACCATCTTGCCACCAAATAATTTTATATTTTCTGCCTAGGTATCAGATGTATTTAGTCAAGAGCGTTGTGTTTGGTGTTCTATGGAGCTCAGGGATTCAAATAATGTAACAATTGGGTTGGAAACATTGCAGATGAAATATGGGAAAATAAATAAATAACAGCTTTTTGATAGCTATGATAGCTAACTCACGTAAATAATTAGTCAGGAATAAGTAAACAAGGCTTGATACAAAGCATTACATTGCAGTGAAATTGATTGATTTACTGATGATAATGGATTTATTTTAATTGTATATAAAAGTGAGCATAACTTAAACAATACTGAAGAAGATTTTGTTTATAGACTGAGTAAAAATTGAGTATGAATGTAATGGCAGTGGCAGCATTAGTTCTGACAGTACCGATCATGAGTTGATCCATGTAGGACTTGAAAACATCAATTTGGAAGAACATGTAATTAATTTACCCAGTTAAATGTAATGTATATGAATTTAATTCTGAAATTAATATCATTGAAATGTAAATTTTACTGTAATAATGTAGTTTGGTAATTTTAGACCTACGTTTCATATAGAAAGAATAAGTCCTTTACAGGTCTATACTAAATAAATTTTAAAATAGATAAATAAAGGTTTTATTTTGAAATTAATGGAAAACTAATATGCTTAACATTTTTATATTACTCAATTATGTTTGTTTAGGCATGATTTACATGATCATGAGGGTTTAATAAATGGTATAAGTTGGGATGTTTTCATTCTGAAATTGATCTAAACTAACATATTTAACATTAATACTTAAGGTGGTTTTCTTAATTTTAAGCAAGTAGTATTATTATTTAATATATTTCAAACAAACCTTCAAAGTTCTATAACGATCTGAAATCTAAAATAACTAAGTACTGGGGTTAAAGTAATATACTGAACTGTAGAAAAAATTGATAAGATTTCTGGCAGTTCAGGGCCTGTAGAAACTGGCAGGCCAATGGGTTAATGATGAGATGTGATCCAGATGATCCAGATGTCATTGTCAGTACTAAAGCATCGTTATATTTTATTGTAAAAGGACACTAGAGGCGCCGTGCTGCAACCCAACCACTTGGTGACTGTGGAGTGCTGTAGAGATTATATGGGGATGGGTTCTATGAGTCTGCTCAATATTTGCCATGTTCCATGCTCATATTGCTACTAGTATGTTTGGGGTATCCGTATTTAGTGGTAGTCAGGGTCCGAATATTATGTAGAGAATGGAATTGAGTGTCTGGCTTGTCAGTTAGCTGAATGAAAATCAATCCTATGCCCAAGAATTCCACGTAAAGTTGTAGGTCCCTTAGTTGCCCTTGCTATTATAGGGCTCTTTTCAAGTAACTGTTGACCCTACATTAAGTATGAATGACTATACTCATTCATTTACAATCATCACTCATCTGCCCCTCTCTACAAACAGTGTTTTAATAATGAATAAATCAATTTAGTGGTTTATTCATTATGACTGATAAGTTAGCTTCACTCAGTTCTCTTCCCTACACAACATCTGAACCTTGAATACCATCTAACATGGACACCCCAGACTTCTGTAGTAGTGTCCAAATCGATTGCAACCATTGAGCAGGCGCCGTGTCGGTATTAAGAGGACCGAGCATGGAACCTATCGCCTACAATCTCCCTAACACTTTATCCCCAAGTAGCTGGATTACAGCACTGTGCCATCAGTACCGACTATACGTGTGTAGTTAAGTAGGAGAGTCATCGTCACTGTATGTGTATAAATGAGTATGCAGGATTGAACAGGAATTTTATGGTGGAAATGTTTATTTGTTCGTTCACGGAAATTGATGAATATGATATTTGTTCTTTATCAGACTTGTGTTGCATGACATGTCACTTGTTTGTAATATCTAATTGTTTTTAACTCATGATACACTTTTTAAGGAACTAATTGTAAATACAATGCATTATTAATAAAACAGTGGATATTAATAGATAACTAGGCAGAAGACTTGACAGCAAATATTAGTGGTTGAACTATATAAAGTAAAATAACAATAAGTATATTTATTTCTAGTAGCTCACTGATTTCACTTGAGTTTCAACCTATATACAGTTAAATATTAACACTTAAAGAAAGATCTATAACCCTCTAAATATTATAAACATCATTATTTACATTCTAACAGCTGTTAAAATATTTTGGACATCATTATTTACATTTGAACAGCTGTTACTCTTTGATTCATTCAAATCTCTCTCCATGTTATTTTTATGGCTGAAAAACGTACTTTGAGGACTTCCCATGCCCTTCAGTGTGAAAATATTGAAGACCTTACTGCACAACTATGAACAAAAGCTAATTTTTGTACCGCAATTGTTTAAATTGGTTAAGAAATAAGGAAGGAGTTGCGTTGAAAAAACAACTTCATTTATCATATCTAAGGATCTATAAATATTGCTTATACCTTAAATGTTTGTTTTATATACAATATTGAACATCAAATTAACTTTTAACTTTAACTGAAATATGTCAAAGTCAGCCTTTCTCACATTAGAAATATAGGGAATTTTAATACGTTCACTGTGGGACCAATATCGATTAAACCAGCTCCCCATGCTGAAAAACTATACTATGTCACTAACACAAACACCTAATATAAGTAACACAACAAGAAAAAAACTTAACAGGTATCTGATATTGGAACCACGCTAAACGTAACGTTAGAGGCACCCAAATGACACAAAAACACATAGCCTTCCGACCCGGACCAATAGGGTCATTGGCACAGTAGTGGGCCACCCACAGTAAACGTGTTAAAATGCAGAACACAGTAAATGCATCTATGAGTTGACAATATAAGAAATATTTAACTGCTCATATATTGTGTTCTCCTCTATTCATTTTGAATCACTTTTACAATAGTATGCTGTTGTCAGGCTTAACATTGAATGGATTAAGTACTATATTCACAGGCTCAGGTGAACAAGTTGCTATCGACTAACAGTATTTGTAGCCTTCTTATACGTTTCTCATTTTAATTAGTATACATGCCATTATTTCTGATTCAACAACTTTATTGATTTGCTATATTTTTTATTATACCAAGTATAAAAATATAGTATGAACTGAATACTGTGACATTTTGCTATAGTTGGAAATAGAGGAAAACAACAAGGGCAACTTCCTCTCTGCAGGTGAAATGCCACTCCCTGCTCTCTACACCATGATGTCCATCCTCTTTTTTCTTTCCGGTTGCTTCTGGGTCTTTATTCTCGTTAAAAGCACGTAAGTCAACCATAAATATCAATATAAAGAGGAAAGTAATCACTGTGTATTCTGTGTTGCTATATTTATATTGTTTACTTATTTTTCCACAAATTATACACATGATATACTATTATTAACTATATTTAACTTTATAAAAAAGTGCTGACTGAGTCAAAATAAAAACACATGGCCATAATGGTATTTGGATAACTCAATCTAAATTCATTAAATAAATCCACTTGAAATGATATTATTTTATCAGAACAAAACGAGACAGTTAGTTATTTAAATGGAATGAAACTAAACACATAATTAAACAATCATAATTAAACATATGGAAAAAAATATTTGGCTAAGTTGTTGCTACAGTTTATCATTTTGCATTATTTTGAGTAGTAATTACTGGATTCTATACAGGAGTAGATCTACTGGATCTATAAGTGTTGTTGAAATATCAAGGTCTTTATATTTTGCCTCCATTAACACTTATACGGAAACCCCGGTCACGTAGACCGGGAGGGAAATTTAATTCCCTTACATTGGCAATACCACTTAAGCGACAGCACTTTCCCTTCCAATACCTTTCACCCCACTCCTCCGCTTGACCTTCGCCCATTTTTTGTTCAGTTTCGGTCCAGCGTTTAGCAGGGTGTCTACCAGTGGGCTAATAAAAAAATCGGGGACTTTTTGGTGACTTTTGGTGACCAATTTTCTGAAATTCGGTGACTTAACAAATTTTAGGTGGTTTCAACGTTCAGACATTTGATACGGACATATGATATATTTTGCTTCCTCTGCATGTAATTAAGTAAAATATTTACAAATATTTATTGAATAATAATAACATTAAGAAACACAAAACACTTAAAAATGCATAGTATAAACAGTAAAATAAACCATGTATTGGAACTTTGCCTTAAAAATATGAGTTTTCAACTTTTTTTCCAAAATAAATAAGTTTGGTAAATTCCGAAAATAAATTTTTTACAATCAAGCTTGAAAGTCTGGACATGAACTTCTTCAATATTTCTAAGAGCAGATCTTGCGCCAATATCAATGTTATCCAGAGTTTGAAAATTTTCAAACTTGTCTAGATCTATTTGTTTTAATTTATAAGCTGTGGTGGCCGTTGCAATAACTTTATTTTTGATTATTTTACTGGCCAGGCCTCTCATTAGAGAAAGCACTTCCTGGTGTAAAAAAGGAAGCAGAGGATCATTCTTTTGAAAATATGTCAAAAATACTTCTAACTCCTCTGCAATCATGGCTGAGAAATGAAGTTTAGCCTCCAGAGTTTTGTCATCATGCAAGAAAGACTTAACTATGTTAAAGTTTTTTGTTGCAGGGGGTTCAACAATGGTGTTACAATATTGCTTTAAAGAAGGAAGAATGTCTAAGCACCTTCTTATAACACTGGAGTTTTCTGTCCATCTCATTGCACAGAATTTTTTTTGGAAAAACCTTAGACCCAGTCAAATGGCAGTATATAGACCTTCTGGAAGTGTAGTTTTTAAAACGCCTATACAAAGCCCTCAAAACTGGTTTAATTTCCAGCCAACTTTACTATGTGCAGTTTTGTAAGCATTGTTAACGATGTGCAATGCTCAAGTGCCAACATCTATAATCTCCATATTATTAACAAGGGACTCTTTCATGTGAGTTTTCAGGTCAAAAATAAGCTTAAGATTGACGTTAGGTCCGTCAGTAGACAGCTGAGTTCACTTATTCAGTGGCAAGTTGAATTCCCCTAAAGTAGTAGTCAATTTATATCAACAGCAGAAGACCTTTCTAAAAATGTTGGTCAGGTACCTTGTGCTAACCATGTTTTTTTCTGAACACCAATAATTTATCATAATGTCCATCTGCTGCATTTTTAAAAGCTTTCATCAATAGAAAGTGCAAAAAACGGACTCCTTTTGGCTTCTGTTGCTACGATATTAGAAAAGTAGGGACCTAGCCCATAAGTGACACTATAGGCTATCTTATCTTTGTGCATCTGAAATTTTTGAGCTATTGCACTGTCAGGGAACATGATAGGAAATAATACACTTGCCGCTTCACCCGAACGTGAAGAAGTGTTTGTCAAAGTACACTGACATGCCCATAAAATTTCAGCTTTAGTGACACTGTCAGACATAAGAAAACTAGTCAGGACTGGAGTAGGGCTGTTTTTGTTTTTCAGCCAAAGACGAAAAATCTGATTGTTGGCTAACCTCAATTAATGAAGTTTTTGAAGTAGAAGGCAGTGTTAAAATTGCTTCATTACTTCCTTGCTGGTTTAAGGAACTATCTACAGTACTACTGGCTGCAGTACTGGAACTACGTACAAATGTTAGGCCTAATGGTAATTATGCACTTTCTTGCCACCTCTGAAAATATGGTTTCATGTTAAAAAAGTGGTGAAAAATGAGTTTATATCTCTTGAGGAGTTTGATTTCATCCGCGGAAAACTCGTTTTTTACCGAAAAATCGAAAAACTAGTTTTTTATCTAATAATGAAAAAACCAACTTTTTTAAAAATCGTTATTTTACGACAAATTTTTTTTCCATTTCTCGTATTTTTTTATGCTGAACACAAATATATAACTGGTTTTGTAGTAAAATTATTTTTTCAGCTCGAAAAATCCACTTTTTACGACATAACCAAACATAACCTAACTTATCCTAATTGTATATTTTCTCAACAAAAATTCGTAATTTGCGTTAAATTCAAGCGTTTGGCCTCCGTGACAGCCTACCGGCCGTCACTCCGGCGGGAATATAGGTGAATTTGGTTTTTGTGATAAATAGTTGTTGTATATAATGATCGCGTAATGGCCGCTAATCGCGATCTGCCGCGATAGTAGTTTTTCCGTTATTTCTCGAGAAATATTTGTAATAGACCAAAATAGTTTTCAAATTTGTATTCAGCGCAATAAAACACGTCAAAATAAAAAAAAGATGATTAAAATACCATTTAAATTAACGGAAATATGACAAAAATACTAAAAGTTCGGACATTGGTTTTTTTTCGAATTTTTCGGTAAAATACGTTATTTCCGCGGAATGAAAAGCATATCACGTGAAAATACAGCCAATTCTAGACCCGTTTCAAGCAAAATTCACTGGTTGAATACCGGTATGGTCTGAGAGGTTGGACCTCTCACAAAAGGAACAAGGAAAAGAATGGCAAACAAAACAAACTCACGAAAACAGGTGTTTGAAAGTACGGCGCATAGCGAATAGTAGAACACATTTCCGAGTCTCTGCGCATGCGCTCGTGACGAAATTACGTTGCCAAGACAACAGCCAATCGCGTCGAACTTTCTTATGCATTTCTCCATTCCATCTAAAAACATTCTTATTTCTTCCATGTGCACTGCCTTCCTTATGTTTTCTGTGTTCTACTCTATACAATATTACGCTCAACGTATACACGCATCGATGTATCACTGTTGACGTTGACGAACGATCAATAGTGAATCAAAACGCTTAAAAAACCATCATTGAGCGAAAAAAATCAAAATAATAATAGAAAAAGTTGTCCATATTTCGGTGACCTACGAATAAAAATTCGTGACTTTTGGTGACTTCCGTGACCCTTCATACAAATACGGGACTTTTCGGGGACTTCCGTGACTTCCGTGACCGGTAGACACCCTGGTTTAGTGATGAATTATTGATTTTCTAAACCTTGCCCGTCCCATTGACCAAGGGTTTCCCTGTACGTGTGTGATAGTGCGGTCTTATTTACCGAGGGTTTCCATTTACGTTTATGTTAGTGCGGTCTCTTTTACCGAGGGTTTCTTGTACGTTGTAGTATACCATTTCAATTAATTGAAATGAGTCGCCAAAGAAGATTATTACAACAACTAACCTAGATTTTAGTGACACACTTCGTGCACTACTGGACGATGAAGATGACCTTATTAGTGATGATAGTGACGTAGATGATTCGGATGCGGATCCTGATTTCGTGATTGAAGAAGATGACCACATTGGTTCTAGACAAGATGACGACTCAACTTCTGAGGCGGAGGATAATGAATTGTTAGCTAGAGAAAACGTGCGTGATGTTATAACAATTGATAACCTGCAACATGAAGACGAAACATATTTTTTGGAGCGGATAAAGAAAACTGAATACGGAGCACCGAATATGTGGAGCAGCAAGGAACCCTTACGAAATACGAGAACACCAGCAAGAAATATAATTCGGACACTACCAGGTGTGAAAGGAAGAGCAAGACTTTTAGGTAACAAACCTATAAAAAAACAAGTGTGGGATTTGTTACTTGATGACAGTATAATTGATGTTATAGTTAGTAATACAAACCAAAAACTTCGTACTGTACGTGCAGGTTTGTCGGTTCAGACAAAAAAAAAAAAAAATTATAGGGACACTGACAACGATGAAATAAATGCTCTGATTGGCTTACTTATAGTGTCATCAGTGTTAAAATCTAACAACGAAAAAATTAATTCCTTGTTTACAAAAGGCCCTTTTAGCCGTGACATTTTTTTGGCTACTATATCAGAAAAACGTTTTCAGATACTATTGATGTGCCTTCGTTTTGACGATGCTGCAACACGACAGGATAGGAAACAATATAATAAAGCAGCGCCAATATCGGAAATATTTGACACCTTCATAGAAAATAGTAAAAGTGTTTATTCCCCTTCGGCATTCGTTACAATTGATGAGATGCTTGTTCCTTTTAGGGGAAGATGTAGTTTCCAGGTTTATATGCCCAATAAGCCTAAGAAGTATGGCATCAAGATTATGTGTATGTGTGACTCTAAAACATCGTACTTAGTAAATGCATATATCTACACAGGAAAGGGGAGCGATTCTGTAGGGTTGACGGAACAAGAAAAATGCCTCAGCATTCCAACGCAATCCGTCATCTGACTTAGTAAACCAATTGTGACAAGCAACAGAAACATCACTGCTGACAATTGGTTTACTTCAATTGAAGTTCTTGACGAGTTGCTCAAAAGACAGTTGACTTATTTGGGAACAGTGAAACAAGATAAGAAATTTATTCCAGAGGAGTTTTTGAAGAAACCTGATAGACAAGTATCGTCATCATTATATGGATTCAGGAATGAAATGACTATTCTAAGTTTTGTCCCCAAAAAAAACCGTGCTGTAGTACTGAAATCTACAATGCATCACACCATTTCATCCAATGAAGAAAAAAATAAGCCAGAGATGATATGTGATTATAATGCAACTAAATGTGGGGTGGATGTCATTGACATGAAGTGTGCTATATTCACTTCAAGCAGGAAAACTAGGCGCTGGCCCCTTGCCATATTTTATAGGCTTCTAAATATAGCATCAATAAATACATTCATTCTGTGTATGAGCTACAAGGACACTGTTATGATGAACTGTTTTGACTTTACCCTGGCTTTGGGATATGACCTTATTGTCCCTCATCTGCAAAAGAGATTTGCAATTCCAAGTCTACAGCGTGATCTGAGAGAGACCATCAAGAGAGTCTTGGGATACACAGCAGCAGAAGAAAATGTACAACAAGAAGCTGGCCCAAGTGACCGCCTTGAAAAAAGAAAGACTTGTTCCACTTGTCCTTCAGCCAAAAAGAGGAAAACTGGTTATAAGTGTATTGTGTGCCTTAAGGCTATTTGTCTAGAGTGTAGCAGAAAAGTGTGTATCGAGTGTGCAAAGAATGATAGGAAATAAATCGTGTACTTTTTGAGGGAGGATTGGGACAAAACACAGTAAGTAGTTGAAAACATAACAAACCTTAATAGTAGAAGTAGTTTATTATTTAGTTATTATATTTTTTTCTCATTACAAAATAATGTTTAAAGTAATCCTTAGGTGTAAATGGCCTTTTTTGGAATTAATTGTTGATTTGAAATTTGTATATAAAATTAAACTCTTTCTAAAATGTAACTGATGTGTAGTTTTGTTTTTTAGTTTTATTAGTTTATATTCTATTTTGTTTCATTTAAAATGTTGTTTATTTTCTCAATGTAAAATGTGCTAAAGTGAATTTAACATTTAAAATACAAAGAGTTTCCAACTACAATGCTTAATTATTAGTCTAAGTCCCTTAAAACAAATGGAGGTCTGTGAGACCGGGGGTTTCTATTTGTGTTATAAACTTGGGTTTCCGTATAAGTGTTAATAGTACATGCTGTGAAGTGTGTAAGTAACTATGCTGATTTTTTACAATCGCATAAACTACAGGATAAGGATGTTATTTTAATGCCACTAAACAACTCAGAAAATCTAACAGAAGAGAGTGGTTCACACTGGAGTACATTAATTTATAATAAACAGACACATAGTTTTTACCACTATGACTCTATTAGGGGACATAACCTTATTTCTGCAAAACAACTAGCAAGAAAAATACTAATATACACTAAAGGAAATTACATTGAACCAGTTATCACAGAGATTATGGGACCACAACAAAACAATGGATATGACTGTGGTATTTATATGCTTTATGCTATCGAAATACTTGCTTCAAATTTTTTAATAACTCAAACACTAAACATAGAAATACTGAAAAATGTGGATTGGACTGATACTGATATAATAATAAGGAGATCGGTACTTGCCTACATAATTTATAATAACTATAAGATTTCTACAAGTACTCTATCCAGCCTAATAGCTACATCTGTAATATCTCTAAATGGTTCTACGGCATCAGGACAAAAAAATTTGGGTTCAAATCTGACATTACTGAAAAAAGTACACAAACCCCAGTTATGCACTCATTGAAAAAATT